>ML105765.1:0-48872 GCA_003697995.1 Taxidea taxus jeffersonii | reverse complement strand
AAAAAGAAAAAGAAATACATGTGAAAGATTGACAGGGTAGGTTCTCACAGCAGGTTGAGCTGATGTTTGATTTTAATTTTCTTTATTTTTTTAAACATTTTTTTCTGGAGACAGAGGGAGAGAGGGTGGGGGGAGGGGCAGAAAGAGAGGGAGAGAGAATCTTAAGCAGGGTCCACGATGGGTAACATGGGCTCCATCTCATGACCCTGGGATCATGACCTGAGCCAAAATCAAGAGTCTGACACTTAACTGACTGAACCACCCAGGCACCCCTTTCATTTTCTTTGTATTTGTCCATGTTTTACAAATTTTTCTCTATGAAGGGGTATTATGTTTTATTTTATAAAATAAGAGTAATTAAAATATATTGTTTAAATAGATTTTCAATGTGAATTGAACCAAAAAATGTTTTCTAATAACCAAAGGATTTAATCAGGAAACCCCATTTCTGTGCCTTCCAGTTAAGCTTAAGTTTCTAGTTTCCAAGTGCAAATTTTTCAGTATCATCCCCAAATTTTCTGGGCTTTTTTCTCCATGGGCACTCACCTGCATGGAAATTTAGGAAGATGATATAGTTTAATGGCATTTCCTCACCAACTATGTGAATTCACAGTGGGGTACAATGCCATAACGTAAGTGCATGTGCAGTGGGCCTACGAATCTGTGGTGGTGGGTAAGGATGGTGGGGAAATTAAAGGTTTCCTCCTTCTCTTTTGGCCAAGCAACGTAGCAAGTAACTGTGGCAGTGCTAGCAGCCATTTATTTAACTTCACAGGCCACATATGACCAAGTAGAATCAACACTCACTGAAAAGAGGGATTAAGAATTGTTTACAGAAGTGGCTTCCTTTCAAGTCTGAAGAGCTTTGTTCAAGAGCAACCAGCACCTGAGGTCTGGCTAAAGTCTTGAAGCATATGACAGCTGTTTGGATGAAGGAGTGATGATCTACTTAGAGACAGTAGAATCTTTGGAGTTAGAGAGCCTGATGTTTGTCATTCTGGTGACAGTATTCTGGGTGTGCTCTCTAGAGCTGCTCCGTGGTGTAGCCATGTGCAGGGAAATCATTAATATGACAAACCCATGTGGTGCTTACTGTGTGCTCCATATGTTAACTTTCATAGAATATTCACGGCCCCCCTCCCCATGATGTGATGTAGGTTACATTACTCTTCCCATTTACATGTGAATGAACTGAGACACAGAGAGGTTTAGAAACTTATAAAAAGTCAGGGCACCTGGGTGGCTCAGTGGGTTAAGCCTCTACCTTTGGTTCAGGTCATGATCTCAGGGTCCTGGGATTGAGCCCCGCATCCAGCTCTTTGCTTAGAAAGGAACCTGCTTTTCCTTCTCTCTCTGCCTGCCTCTCTGCCTACTTGTGATCTCTGTCAAATAAATAAATACAATCCTTTAAAAAAATCTTTAAAAAAAGAAACTTGTAAAAAGTCTTATTGTCACCATTTATTAGGGTCTTTTATGTGCCAAGCACTTGTGTCTCAGGACCGCCATGCCGAAGTGATATGCTATAAGGACTTTATAGATTTTTAACTTCAAGCCTTACAGTCATCCTGAGAAGTATCACTATGTCCATTTTTCACATGAGGGATCTGGGGCTTGTTTTAAGAGAACATAAAATACCTACAGGTAGGATCGCCAGGTGGGGAGGAACAGCAATGTAGGTGTCCCCTACTCTCCCTGTCCTGGATTCCCTTTCCTCCTGCTGCTTCCACCTCACAGGCCCCCAAGACACTGTTGTGTCAGTCCTTAAAGGTCGGGCCCAAATACAGATACAAACATGGTCAAGGAGGTCTCCTGTAAGTCCCAGAGAAAAGGAATACAGGTCTCCAGAGGCAGACAGAAACAGTCAAATCCTGACTCTGCCACTTAATGGTGGTTTGACTTTGGAAGTTTTTAAATTTCTCGAGGCCTTATTTTCCTCATCTGTCAAATAAAGATTCTACTTATGATGAACATTAAGGGAGATCATTCTGATAAAGAATTTAACAAAGGGTATTCAGTAAATAACAACAATAACAATAATAATAATGATGGGAAAAATAAATGTAGAAAGCTCTGGTTTAAACAAAACTAAACCATATTTTTGTTATAAGACCCTTCTGAGCCTTTAATAGCCAATATTGTCAGTGTAGCTATAAGAGGACAGTATAGCAGGCAAGTTGTTTCTTACCCATTTCAGCATTTACTATTTTTTTCTGGGGACCCATTAAGTCCTAGGGATTCTTTAGGAAAGCCTCTACTAGACAAAACCCTGGTTTTACCTTAAATTATTCAGAGAAGTTCTGTTAGCAAACAATAGGCTTCCATATGAGAGACCCCAAAATAGAAGTGAAAATAGTATATTCTAATATTTTCAAATTCACATATGCTAGAAAAATCTAGGGCTTTAAGAAGAGTGGGGTATGGTTCTAATAAATTTGATATGAAAATAGAATTGAATCTCTGCACAAAAAACAAAGCTAGGTTTGGTGAAGGGCAGAGAGGGAGGGAGGAGAGAGCCTCTCCTAGGAGAATCAGGGAAGGGAGAAGAGGTGGGGAGCAGAGCCCTGCTGGACAGATGCGCAGGCTCGGGGGGCCTCCAAGTTGTGGACAAAGCCTTTAAGTAAAGATGGGAAATGTCCTTGGGGAAATGAACAAGGTGGGGGATCCTGAGGATGCCAAAGGGAAGGTCCCGAATTTGCTAAAGAGCACCTTTGGTGTTGAAACACCTAGGTGTTTCTGTGTAACCAGAGGCCGTGAGTGCAGGAATTTTAGTCCTACAGGCGTGCACTTCATTTGCAAGTCAATGGAAGCAATACTAGTGAAAGTCAACACTGCTTTGAATGATTTGTAACTTTCTTTAGAAACAAGGTTGTCTGTGTCCTAAGGGCAACTCCCAGGTGATTCCTAGTAGAAATATGGCTACATGTTCTTTACAGTGAAATTGGTATATCGTGGTTCCTGAAGCCCAGAAAGATTTCTTGGGGCACCCTAAGGCCAGCTTGGCATAAACTCTGAGAAGTGTTCAGTAGTGAAGTCCAATGCCTGTCTTCTCAACAGCTTCCTCAATTCAACTCCTCTCAGAGCACCCAAGTTGGAAAACTCAGAACTATTCTTGACTTCTCTATCTCCCAAACCACACATCCAGAGAGTCACCAAGTCTAATGTAGTATTTTGTTCTGTTGTTAAATATGCAATACATGCATCCTCCCAGAAAAAAAATGACAAGCAGATGAAAGGATAAAGAAGCAGAAGGGAAAATCACTCTTGATCACACTGTTCGTGTTTTCCGGTATTTTTTTTCTTGAAATTTTCTATTAAGTTCTGTAGAAAACTTTGAATCCAGATTTTTTATTTCAAATCTATTCTTGACTCTCTAGCTCTCCCTCATTAACTACAGTTTTATTTTGGAACTTTCCTCACCTGAAATAAACTATTTCCTGTTCCTAAAGACATAGGGATGATCAAAACAAGTGTGAGCCCGGTTTTCATGGAACCCCCAACAGTATGTATCAGTCTTCCCCTTATTTAACAGGAAGCTCATTCAGTTCATACTCTTTTATGCCTTGTTTTTTGCCCTCTTAACATTGTGTCTTGGAGATCGTTTTATATTAGTTCCTCATTCTTTTTTACACTGTATATTATTTCCTTGTATCCTTGCATCGTATTATACCCAGCCCCGATTGATGGATGTTTAAGGTGCTCCTAATGTTTGCTGTTGCAAACAGTATTACAGTAAACAACTGTATACATGATGTCATTCCATACATGTGGGAGCAAGAGCTTTAGGATAGATTCCTAGAAGTAGAGGTTTGGTAGAAATTGCCAGAGTGCCCTCCACGGAGGTTTACCAAGTAAAATTCCAACAGCAACCTAGAAGACTGCCAGTTTCCCCACCACCTTGAAACACCCTCTTCTCCTTTGAAAACCACTTGGTGGCCTGGGGAAATCCCAAAGCTGATAGAACCAAACGAGAAGTGAAGGTGAAGGATTCTTTCCCCTGTCAGGCCACCAAGGAACTTTTCTTCACGGAGGTCTGGGTTTATTTTTAAGGTCCTTTATTCCTTAAAGAAAGAAAAAGAAAGAAACACCACAATGCAACAATGTAGGTGTCACAAAGAAGAACAGATTTCTTTCCTGTGCTTCCAGCTAAACCAGCCACTTAAAAAGATACAGGGCGCCTTTCAGGGTTGTTGGAGCAGTAGGGGAACACATAGCTGATCTGCAATCAAATGGCCACTCGGGAGAGCAATCTGTGTGCTCTTACCCACAGAGCAGCCAATTTCAACTGGAACATATGCAGAGCCCATTTGCGGCTTCTTTGTGTGGTGGTTACACTCCCGTCTTAGAGGCTGGGGCAGGTTAGGGGAGAGCGCCCATGTTGTACAACAGTGTATCTGAGCTGCCCTTTATGCCTACCTATTTCTTTCCCTGCTTTCACCCCTTTGTGTGTTTTTAATGGGGATAAGTGTGAGATGTGCTGGAGTGCAATCACATTGTGGTCTTAAAAGGATCTCTGATGATAGAAAATATGTCAATTTATTATTTCCCTCGGGATAGAGAAAAAAGTACAAAGGTTCAATGGATGATGAAGATAATACTTGTGCACTGTATAGCATTTTGCAACAAAAGATTTTAAGGTGATTTTCCTTTAAAAAAATATTTGAGTCCCATTTTGTAGGTGGGGAGACACGAAGATTTCGTAGTAACTAAAATGTCCTGGTGGTGGGACCCTGCATAGAGTCAGCATCTCTATGATCCTTTCCCGGCTCTGTTCACTCCCTCTAGTGGAATCTGGTTCTTCACATCAGAGTTTTGTACTGCACTAGCAAGCACTGTGCTATTGTGCATGATCTTTTGGGTACCAGAGCCACAGTTTCATCAAATCTTCAACCGGATGGCTAGGTCTGTGATCAGAGCTGCCTCATGTACCTACAGCTATAGTTTCCTTAAATAACAATTAGCCCCGCAGATCCTGGGCTGCTCTCGAATGCAGGAAGCGTTCTGATGAGGCTCAGCAAGGAGGTGGCCGCTTGTTATTTGTCACGCAGGGTCATTCATAATGAATCAACAAAGCATTGACAATAGTTTTCTTGTAAACTGAACAAACCTTATAAATGGTGTGTGGTCTCCCCTCCCCCATGAATTAGTTCCTTTGTCCTGAAATGTATAGTTAGCACAGATATTCATTCTGCTCTGCTGGGAGAGTGGCAGAGTCCAGGGAGGCACCCCGAATGTACAAGACAAGTCGACATTTTACATTTTGGTGCTCTGTATTAGAGCTAGGATATCTCATTTGTACCTTGAAAGTGAGAGAAAAAACATTGGTGGAAAGCACAGAAAACTTTCTAGACTATCTGGGTGATCAATTTTAGGACACGAATGTGAGAGCTACTTCCTCTCTTTTATGTGCACAAGGATGAAAGGAAATGAAGACTGTAGAAACAGTTTTTAAATTGCTTTGTATGGCTGCTTGAAATTCATTGTATGATTGCCTGTTTTTTAAAAACCCAAATAAGGAAGGCTAAAGTGCTTAGAAGGAAACTAATTGCGTTAAGCTTTTCCTCCTCAGTGTATGCTATTCTCTGCTGTTATATAATCTTGGATATGGAGTAACTGAATGAAAGAACCAGTGTCTTAAAGTAAATGGACAAACATCATTTGCTGCTGGCATCTTCTTTGACTCCTGAGGGAGGGGAGGAAAGACATTTCACAGTTAAATCTACTGTAACTTCAAGTTCATAATATCAACCTTATTATCAAAACACTGAAACAAAAATTCACAGAATTGAAAAGAGCAAATCTATGTGGAGGGAGGTTTTTAAAATCTTGAAATGTTCAAGTATTGCTGCTTGTCTTTATAAAAGGCAAATTGTGATGGCATAATTTCTGACATGTTGTTACCAGACAGACTGTGTGTTGGAATGTATATTAGGTCAAATTGATAGATTGCTACATGAAAAGAACTGCAATATTCAAAGTTGACTTCACAGGTAGAATTATTTACAGAACTATTCCTACATTAATACCATCTATCTCATTTCAGATATAATTTTACTTAATGCTAAATTTTCATTAAAACATACGAATGTGGTTTTCTTTTTTAAAAAGAAATGCCAAAATCATTGCTAACACATGAAAACAAGTCAGTGATTAAGATCACATAAACCCATGTAATATGTATATTCAATCCAGAATTGTTTTAGGGTCATTGTAGCCATAGAGTTTTCAAATAAATTATTTGAATATAAAAGTAGATTATGTATTTCCCCTGTGGCTGGCCAAATGTCTTTTCAACAAAGGGTAAAATAAGAAGGCTATTTTTTGTGTAAAAGAGTGATCTTTTTAGTCATGCTTGGCTGCCTTTTCAGGACTGTCTCCATTTATAATGAGATATTCTTAAACTCATTTGAACCAGAAAGTTTAGTAAATTTGTGGTATATTTTTACATGAAATATCATGATTTGTTTAAAGTGATCAGGGCTAGAGCAAAGGGAGAGTGCATTAATGATTGTTTTGATTTCTAGATTATAATTTTGAGCTGACATTTAAATTGGACAAAACCTAGAATATTGAAAATATACATTTATTTACTTTATTATTTCGTACTTCTTGTCCGTTCTAATTTCATCTTATTGTCTGCTTAAGGGTATACTTGCTATTCAAATCTCAGTAAAATCTCAGTTGAAGCTGTCATAAAGACTGTTAGAACAGTAGTTTCTATAGTCGTATTTTTCAGGTTCCTGACATTGCAAGGTAGTGATGGCCCTTCCAGAATAATGAGGAAAAGTGTCCCCTATAAATTATGACTCTGATTTTAAGTAGATTTGACTTACGTGCAAATTTGTAAATATTAACTTTTTCCTTTTCTTTGTGGACATGGTAGAAAATTCTTGAGCACGGAAACATACACATACACACACACACAAATACACACAGGCAGTAGTGAAAGGATCTTTTTGGAAACTGAAAGTAAATTTTAACATGTTCATTAACATATGAAAACATGTTTGTGTCATTCTCTAGTGTTTTAACATTCTCTATGTTTAATTATTTTTCTAATATACCTGAAGGTCATTTTTAAAAACTCTTAGGTATTTTTTGTGATCACAAGCAGAAAAATCAGCTAATAGATCTTAACCTGATATCGAAAATCAGTTCTGTACTATACTTAGTCCCGATCTTATTTCTCTAATTATACTTTGAAATGGACATATTACTTGTTTAACATTCGTGTTTCTCTCAAATCCCCTATTTTCTCTATAACTACTCTGCAACGAATGCCAATTTTTTTCTCTTCTTTGGCCTTTCCCTGATTTTTACAGCAAACGATGTGTCATATCTCTCCTGAAATTGACCATTCTTTTCAGAAAAAGATTTTTTTTTTTTTTGGCCTGTGGTGTTACACTGAAAAAGTCACCCAGCTAAAATGAGTTACTTCATTTCTAAATAAAAACAATAGTGTTTTCATGCCTGAACTTATTATTATTCTGAGAATGTACTAATTTGTTACATCCAAGATGACGGTTCGTTGGGTCTGTGAAAAGGGCAGTGTGCCAACTATAGCAGGGAAGTAAAAGGACTTCTTTCATGGGAAGTAGTGGGACAGAAAGTAGCCCGCAGTTCAGTGGGTATCAGGAGGCACGCTGCCAGTGGAGTCATCCCAGTATCAGGGTTTCCTGTGTTGGGTTCTGAATCAAGCAGAAACTATGATTTCACTAAATGTCAGCCTGGGCAGCCAAATTTTCAAACCCACTATTGCTCTAAGGAGCAACTGATAAATGTTTTATCCCTGCAGGCGCTGGCTGATGTGGCACAAAGGTTTTGAATGTGTGCAGTGCATTATTACTTTTGGCATTAAGCTTAGATAATTGTCTACTTACTCTGAGCCTGTAATGGCAAAATACAAGTGGAGGATATTTTTATAAAGTAAAACTGCAAAATAGACTTATCTATATTACTAGGGATTTTTTTTCTTTTTTTACTACTGTTCTTCCCCTATTAAATTTGAATGATAATGAAGTTTGATTCTATACCTTTATTCGGCTCTAAACCAGGGTGGTCTCATAATTTTGTTTTACATGCATGACATTGCTTAAGGTCATTAGTTGTAAATCGTAGTATAAAAAGGCTGAAAATATATTCAGCACTTTGTAGTTTCCGAATACACATTTAAGAGCTGCTATGAAAAGTCGAGACCTACATGGCAGATTTTCTGGCACTGAATGGTCAATTTAGTGATGTAGATTAGTGAATCCAAACAGTAAGTGGAGAGAGACTATAATAATGCTTTGATATGTCCCTCTGTTGAAGCATACCCTGGCTGATCCATTTTCTGTTATTGTAATATTCTTTCTTTGCCCTATGGCAAAATGCTGTCTACTTTCTTATTTTTTAAGAATATAACCCAGATAAAATTGATCAGTTTTTATAAATAATTTTCATGTGCTTTGGTACCGCTGAACTAATAAATGAAAAACAGATTTGGATTGATGAATTTTATTTTGTTGGTGTAAAAAACTTTCCTTTAAGGACATTTGCTTTTTGTTCAACATGTACTGGTTGAGTTTTCTTTCAATGCAAAGTTTTAATTCATGGTCCTTTGTATTTTAAAGGGGAGTGTACTTTAAATAACATTTGAACAGTAACCCGCTTAATGGTGATAGTAATGATAATAATGTTATTTTATCTAAATTTTCAAACAGGTCTCACGTAAAATGTGACTGATCTTAACTTGGCGATTTGAGTCCTATTTCGTTTTTGTAACTATTCTGGTCCTAGGAATTTAAAATGAGGTCTGCCCTTTGTAATTTTTCACAGATAATGAATTTTATTTTCTTGACAGTTTGCTTCAAAATTAAGGGCCATATATGTTCTTTTTCATCCCAAATGGAAACTGGCTAAGTTTACAATGAAGACAACTGAAAATTGGAATTGTTTAAAAATAAAAACAAAAATACACCGTCGTAACAGATTTTAAATGAAGTAGATTATCAAGTGGACTGCTAATTTTGCCTTTCCAAAATGTTGGATATTTAACCCTCAGAATAATTAAATATTTGTAATAAAGCAGTTAATTCAAGCAGTTTATTGCTGTAATTTGCAAAAGTACATTGAGCTGCTTTCTTTTCAGCTCATTGATGGAGGAACAAACATTTCTTTAATAAGACTACAGCACATTCTAATTTTGTTGCAAAAGCTTAGATAAGGATCAGGCCCCCTCTGAATCACTGCATTGACCTATGACATTGAAAGTGCTGAAGCTCTTTGGCAAAAGAAGAGTTAGACAGTCATTATTATGCACAGGACTTTCCAGTTCTAAAGGGGCTCTGTGCTTTCTCTCAGATAGACTTTGTTTGTTGGAAATGAGAACTGTATTTTGGCAGCAAAGGACCAGAACTGAAGCTACTCTGCAGGCAGACTCATTATGACATAATCCTTCATTAATCTCATTCTCTATTAATAGATCATACAGAAGTTTTGCTTTAGTTGATCATCTTCATCAAGGAGCCATGGAAAAGTATTACCGGTAAAACGCTCACCTCTCATTTAAGGCTTCCCGTTTATCTTCATCTTTATTAGTTGCAAAGATTAATGGTGAAAAGAATCTCTTGGATTTTGCTTAGCATACAAATGACATATGAGCACCTAAAAATCTGATGTAACTGGATCTTGGCGTTTTGGGGGTAACACTCACCTGGGAAGAAAGTATACCATTAGCAATAAAAAAGAAAGGTTTATCAGGCTAAAATTTCCTCTGGTGAGATAAAGGCACTCTAGTTGGAGAGGCGTGGGAATAGTGACTGAACAGTCAGAATTCCCATATGGGCTTCAGAAAATAAGTTATCATACAATACATGTATGTTACTGTTACTGGGCAGTTTGGATTGATCTTGAGGAGCTGAAATTCTCGAGGTGGGTGGTGGGGAGCATCTCCTTCAGAAATATGCCGATGTGCTTGTTTTTGTCCAAATTATCTGCTCAGATCAGAGATTGGAGCTGCAACATTCTATTGTTTGGTTTTTATCACACCCTTTAAGGGCATTTTAGGATTTATGTAAAAACGTATTTAGAGAGAACAAATGAGCTTTGCTATGGGTTTTTGTTTGTTTGTTTTGGGGGTTTTGGGGGATTTTTTTGGTCTTGTCATTTGTTAATTCCTGCTAAATTTTGTAACACCCTCGGGGTCTTTGGTGAGTCAGACGTTCTCTTCCCATACCAGGTCTGGCTCATTGGCTCTGCCTTACCACCTTGCTGGGCACCAGGGCCTACTACTTTCCCTGATTGTAACCATACACCAAGCCTTTGACTTACCTTTGTTGATAAACCCCAGATCTCATTGGAAGGTAGAGTTTAGGAACATCAGGAGGAGATTCTAATGGTATTTCATCTTTAGTCCACAGAGGTTGAATATTACAAAAAAAAAAGTACTATCAGTAGGGAGATTATTTGGTCATTTGGTTAAGTAATATCTATGTTTTCCTAGAGGATAGCTGGAGAACATTTTTTGTGGTTGGCAGGTGATTATTCAGGTAGGAATGTGCTCATAATATTGAGTCATCAACAGAGGTTGTGCCTTATTGGAACTGACTTATAGCCCCAGATTGATCCCAGATAATAATGCCAATAATACTTATGTTAGAAAATCTGCAGACTACAAATAAAAAAAACTGTATTATGCTTAGCGAAATAAGTCAACTGGAGAAAGACAACTATCACATGATCTCCCTGATATGAGGAAGTGGGGATGCAATGGGGGTGGGGGTTAAGGGGGTAGGAAAAGAAAAAATGAAACAAGATGGGATCAGGAGGGAGACAAACCAAAAGAGACTCTTAATGTCATAAGACAAACTGAGGGGGGTGAGGGGGGAGAGGGGTTGGGAGAGGGTGGTGGGGTTACATTATATGTTTAAATAAAAAAGCTTAAATTAAAAAAAAACTGTAGGGATATAGTTTTATATTTTCTTGCATATATTTGCCAGTTAAATAAGACTCAGGGAATTTGAAGACGTTATCCGTGAGCACTCCGATTGTAAAGTTTGATTTGGCTTCTCTTCAGGCCTTCTCATGTCTTAATGTTTTTATTTCTATTCTACAGTAAAGGGAACTAAGACTTATTGAACAACTATTTTAAATGAACCACCTCCCTAGGTACTTTATATAAATGATCTAAATTAATTTTAGGGTTAATAGTTTAAACTAATTGAAAGAGAATCACCATAGAACTTCAAGGCAAAAGCTGCGTTTCCTAGGCTCTCAATATTCAGTCTACTTGAACCTGGGTTTGACACCAGAGATGGTCAGAGGACAGTCTAGTCAGAGCCTGGAAGATCAAAATATGACTGGTGCTTGTGGTCTGGTGGCTCTCCTTTTGTTCATCAAAAGTGGCTTGTGGCAGATAGTAAGCAACATAGACCATGTGTATATAAAATTCAGCCCCCAAAAGGGTATCTTCACAATAGCAAATAAATGTTCATCATATTCTTAAGAATCTACCAAACAAAATTTTGAGGTTACCATGACTAAGCCAGAACCTGCAAGCCTGAAAAGCCAGTCAATCTCCCCTGGTGGGTAGCTTTTCAGAAATGTTTGGCCAGATCATCATTTATTTGCTTTAATCTGAGGTTTGGCTTGGCAGTAATAACATGACATTTAGTTTCTAATTAAGAAGATCCTACACAACAGAAGTATTGTTGCATATAAAAAATAAGGAATAGGAAATTTTAAGGAATTGAAAATTTGATTTAAAATTTAATAAAAATGTGGGTGATAGCAATTTGGCCTTGGCTTTTCTTGCTGAGTTTTCTGGTGTCTGGTTATTTGAGAGCCAAAGAGCTCCGCATCAGACCCTTTCAAACTGCTCCTAGATAGAACTCGTCCTCCCCTATATTATTTTCCTATTGCTGTGATAATAAATTATCACAAACATAGTGGTTTGAAACAATACAAATTTATTATCTTATAGTTATGGAAGCCAGATGTCTAAAATGAGTCCACAAGGCTGCATTTCTTTTGGAGACTCCAAGGGAAAAATCTGTTTTCTTGACCTTTCCAGCTTCCAGAGGAAGCTATCTTTGTCCATCTTTGGCTTGGGGCTCCATCCTCCATCCTCAAAGCCAGCAAGCAACAGAGCATATTCATATTTCTTTTTCTCTATCCTACAACTTCTTATCACATATCTTCTGTTAGAGTCTGACTTCTCCTCCATCCTTCTCCTAAGGACCCACCCAGATAATCCAGGAAAAACTCTACCTCGTAGTCTCTGCCATCCAAGTCATCATGCACTGGTTCTACACATTAGGGTGTACACATCTTTAAGGACCATGTTTTATATGCCCTGAAACTTAGGGAATAATAGGGAGCTGTTTTCCATTTCCTCAGGCATGAAATGGTACTGAGATCAGTGGTTCTCCACCTTTGCTGGGAGTCTTTAAAATCCCAATGGAGAGGGTGCTGGACTGATTACATCAAATCTCTGGGGGTGGCTCACAAGGCATCAAGTATTTTTAAAGCTCTCCAGTGATACCAATGTGCGACCAAGAACCACTCATGTAGATGTTTCCTTTTCTTTTTGAAGGCCCTCCTGAGGCATAACCTGGATATATGAAAGTAGCTTCATTTCACCAAACTGACTTCAAAGTTTGAGAAGCAGATGAAAATGTCTAGAAGGATGCATATTTTAATGGCTCAGTATTTGTGAGTTTGGATTGGCTTTAGGGTACTATAGTCAAGGGAAGAAGATGAACAGCCTATTCTGTAATTATCAAGTTCAAGTACTAATGATTTAAATTACATATACCTACTGATGTAACTTATATATACTCAATATGTAAATTAAAGAGAGCTTCCTTTTTAGAATTTTTCCTGTAATAGTGTGAATTCAGTTTAACATTTCACATGCTGTTTAAGCTGTAAATTAATGATTTTGAATGTAACCTAGTATTCTAGAATTGAAAATGACTTAATGGTAAGCTACATGGATTTGAATCTGAAATAATATGTGCCTCTCTGTGATTGCACTCTCATGTCTTCACTTAAAGTTTACCTCTCCACATGGAAGGCTCTGGTGATTAAGGAGGGCTTGTTTTGGTTGAAATTTGGATAATCACTTAATATATAGTCACTTAATCATGAAGACCTTTAGCCGTGACACAATCTTGACTCCCTTTCAGTGTGGAGATATGTATACGCGCACACACACACACACATATATACCCAGATAATTACTCCTAAAAAAGAGAGAGACAGGAGAATTGAGATTATCTTTCACTCCATTGACTGGATATTTGGTTTGTTCATGGGTTTTTACAAGTTATTTCTACTTCCTAAGATTGGGCAAGATCAATTATACTCTGGGCTCTACTGAGGGAAAGGGTTTGGAAGGAGGCTCCAAGATGCCATTAACATAAAATGGTTAATTGGTGTTCTATACCAGCTAATATATATCTATATATATAATTCTCTATATATTTCTATATATATATTTAATATATAATTCTATAAAGACAACAAGCTATATTTTTCAGATGAGGACATACAAGCTAACAAACGACTTTTATACTACTCCCACATAGAAGAGCATATGTGAAAATGTTACAAACCTACTAAATTACTGGATTGCAAAGGGCATTTTCATAGGTCATGGGGACAATGAATAAAACATTTGAAATCAAACTGTCCTCCATGTTTATTCCAAAAGTAGGCTTGATTCTAAGTCATATATTAGATTCTTATTAATAATTTAAATAATGGGAAATATTTATTAATAATAAATAAATAACAAAATAATAAATAAATAAATAATATTGTGTAATGTACCAGATTCCTCAATAATATTGGACAAAGGAATTTTTTCATTAGCATTTTTGGTAAACACCACAAACAAATCCCACACACAGAGGGCAGTGAATCAATGCATATGTAATAAATAATGTCTACCACTTAGTGCACTTTAAACAAGTTACTTCATTTAATTTAATTATAACAATAACTATTTGATATAAATGCCAATAAGACTCTATTTTATAGGGGCGCCTGGGTGGCTCAGTGGGTTAAAGCCTCTGCCTTCTGCTCAGGTCATGATCCCAGGGTCCTGGAATCGAGCCCCACATCGGGCTCTCTGCTCAGCGGGGAGCCTGCTTCCTCCTCTCTCTCGCCTGTCTCTCTGCCTACTTGTGATCTCTGTCTGTCAAATAAATAAATAAAATCTTAAAAAAAAAAAAGACTCTATTTCATAGATGAGAAAACTGAGAACTAGAGAGGTTTAGTAACTCTGTCAAAACCATAGAATAGTAAGTGGCAGACCCAGGAGGCACACCTAAATGTGATTCTTAAGTACCCTGAAACACTTCGGTTGGAGCTAATGAAGGCTTTAACTAACTTTGAAGTGTGAATTCGGTTTAAGAACTGATACCAGACCGAGAGAAAAGAATAAGCATAGCCAAAGCTTTGTGGCCTGGTTGGTTTGTAGGGCATAATGAGATTAGAATGAGAAATTGTACTACAAAGGTGAGGTTTTCAAGACATTTTGGATATTTCATTTGGAATTATATCATGTGCTTATTTAAACTGTCCTCAAGAAAATATTGATTCCTATTTGTTCCACATTAAAAATCCTGATCATTTGGAGGTAAATTAATTTGTTCCATTTCATTTTTAGCCTATATATAAAATATCTAAATTTTATTTTCATGAATCAGTGTTTCTCAACCCAATTCTTAAACCACAAGGATTAGAATTGCCTGCTTATTAAAAATATACTCCCTGGGGGGGAAAAAATATATATATGTATATATATACTCCCTGGGTCCTACTTTAGATCACCTGAATCAAATTCTTGAAGGTCAGGGCCTAGAGAAGCTATCTTTCTTTTTACAAATGCATCAGGTAATTGGTGGTAAAAATTAATCTCATCTGCCCAAAATTTAGATTCTGAAATCACTACTCACTATAATGATTTAGACAGACAGTACAAAGCTTTGGGAAAGTAGGACAATGATAATGATACACTCCATGTACTATTTTCCTCTCTCTCACTTTCCTCACCTTAACTTCTTCCTGCCCTTTTCTTCATTCATCAAACATTAGCTGATCCTTCCACAACCTGCAGCCTTGGATACATGGATACATTAGGCTGGCCTTGGATACATGACAGTTGTCAAATAGTTTCAGAGACTCGGCAGACCTCATCTTCCCTGCTCTTGTATATTAGAGAAGTCCTGCTGTAAAGAAAATTGTTCGGTATTGTTAAATCCAGCATTTTCCAAACATATTTACCTATATATTTACTTCTCTTCAGAGAGTATCTGTTATCCTGGTGAGCACCTTTAGAAAAAGTGGATGATAGTGACTTTCTTTTTTTCTTTTTGCATACTAAAGTGCAATCAGTAATTGGTGGGATTCTCTGGTTGTATATTCATTGCCTTTTAAGAACCACCATTGGTAAAAAGGTAAAGGGTAAAAGACTGCTGGTAGATTACCCATGCTCTGAAGCTTTCTTTTAGAACTTGATCTGTGCTGAAGGAAATAGAGGCAGTCCTGAATTTTGTGACTTAGGTAAGGATCCTAACTTAAATATTTCTACTTTAATTAGGAAAAGGGCAAACTCAACCAATTCAACTATTTTGTTATAAATTTGGCTAAATGACTCAGTATTATCATCCTGGTCTCTGTTTCATTGTTCTTCTTCAGTTTGTCTTTATTTGCTTTTAGATTATTAAAGCAACATGTGTACCTAGGAACTCACAAATCAAACAGAAGTATATAAAGTACACAGTAAAAACACAATTGGCTCCTCATTCCTACCATGTCAGTCCAATTCCTTAGGAGTGTTTCTGCATTTCTTTCTCTATTTTTTCTATATTGTGTTTGTATACACACACACACACACACACACACACACGCACACACACACACACGATGTATATAATATGCAAAATTAACATATATAAAATAAGTATATACTGTTATAAACATGGAATCATATATTCTAAGATTGTCTTCTGTGTGTTAAATATATTGCCTTGGTTTCTGAAGTTCCCAAGAAATAAGGCCCTTCAGTTTCTAATGCAACTTTCACAATTTTTAGAGCACACTGCCATGCACTAGGTCAGTAGTAACACTGGGACCTCGTCTTAAAAGGAATTCACATGAGTGAATTACACCCAAACTTCCAGATACCACTTGATCCATTGTTAATGTCTCAGCATATTCTCATATAAGAATATATTCTCAGGCATTTGCTATCAGTGTGCCACACAACCTTCACAACTGAGTTCTATATAAGCACATCTTTGTGAATCAAACACTCCTTAAATATGTTAGAAGAGATGACTATTTAAAGTAAGCATGGTATAAATTCTATTTTATAGTTAAGAATCCTATTGAAAAATAAATAATTCCTCCCTGATTAAACCTGAGTGAGTAAGCCTGAGTGATCTGGGTTGTTTCTATTTTCTTGCTGGGATGAACAATGCCATAGTGAACATCCTTATCCTTATACCTTGGCACAATTGTGCAAGAATATCAATGGATAATTTTCTAGCAGTGGTATTATCTGCATAGATTAAGAAGCATAATACTGAAGGTTCAAGAGCATATCAAGAAGCAAAAACTAATGCTTAAGTGGAAGTACAAATTGGTGCAATTTGCTTATGTCTTAATAAAATTGGAAATCATATGTAGTTTTATCCAGAAATTTTGCTGTCAGAAATTGACCTATATACCTGCAACTAACATAATGTTACATGTCAATTTTATCTCAATTTTTTTAAAATATGAGATTGACTCTATCATAGGATAGGATCATTTCTCATGGACATAACCTCTTGTGTTATATCTATATAGTGTAGGGTTAAGAATAGAACTGGAAAGGAACCTGGAAATCATCTACTCCAATTCCTGAAGTCCAAGGAACTTAAATTACATAGTGAACATGTGTCCAACAGTAGATTGATATAGAAGTTCCGCACCAGCTACTAGATAATCTAAAAGAAATCAGCAATTAGACACATCCTTTTCTTCTCATGCCTCTCTTATTGGCCATTGTCACTATATTGCCACCTCTCTTCTTTGCTGTGTCTATCTTTTTGTTGTTTTGTTAGTTCTTTATCAAAGCTGTAGTTCCAGGACACTTTTCCCCAGAGGATGGATCCATTCCATATGGTTGAGGGCAGAAGAAAATAGTAGAATGACCAGGGTTGGAGATGTGAGTAAGTGGCCTCATATCTGTTCTGTATGGGATGGGAATTAGAAAGGGTCAGGGCTTATGGTAGTTTACTTAGTGATCAGGAGAGGTCCTGATCTACAGTGACCTTAGTCACTCCAAAAAGGAAAGGCATCAGTCATAGTTTTGTAGAACCCACAATATGAGTCATAAATTTCTGCAGCTGGCATCAATTAATTGGTCAGTTAGGCAGGTGTTTCACCAAATGATATCTTTGTGGATTTTTTTAATACTCAAATATTAATAGCTGGTATATATAGCAAACAGGTGTATGTACATATGAGTAACATGACATCAAGAGGCAATTCAAACAACAATAAAAGGAAATTACTAACAAGAAATTGGGGAAAATGTCCATCCTAAGATGGGATCGGGAGGGAGAAAAACCAAAAGAGACTCTTAATGTCATAAAACAAACTGAGGGGGGTGGGGGGAAGAGGGGTTGGGTGAGGGTGGTGGGGTTACATCATATGTTTAAATAAAGCTTAAATAAAGTAAAAAAAAAAAAAAGCAAAGCAAAACAATCATAGGTGCTATTTTTCTGTCCAGCAAATTAGCAAGAAATATTTTTTTCACCTAATATTTAATACTTTTGAGATTTCCTTAAAATGTTCATTTGAGGTGGGGTGGGGGACCCTGTGAAAATAAAGCTGACAGGGTAGACTTAAATACTAAAATATTTTAGATATTTTGAGCCAATAATCTCACTACTAAGAATTTAGTCTGAGAACATTATTCAAAAGAAGGAAGTTGCTGTAAGTACTAGGATATTCCCAGCAACTTTACTTTTAACTAGAAAAATTGGAAGCAGCCTAACGTCCAATAAATGAGGAATGGTGAGTAAAGTTGTGGTAGGTCAAATAGATGAAACATTAAATAGATGATGATTATCAAAGATGTGTAAATTTATGGCAGATATTTATGACATATCTGTAAAAACAAGATGTGAAATTGTATGCATGCTGCTGTCGACAAACATTATATGTCTGTGTATGGATAGTTCTGGACGGAATACATACACATACACATAGACACACAATATACAAAGTAGACTTTGTATTAGAAAAGAAACATAAAAAAAAGAAAATAAACATGCAGGTTCTCTCCATTTGTAATATTTTATTTACTTAACAATAACAACAAAATAAATAATAAAACAATAAAAATAACAAAACTAAGTAGACTAAATATTTTCATTGTTCTTGTGCTCATTTGTACATATTCTTGGTCATTCCTACCTAGAATGTAAAGAAAAGAAAATATATGTTTTGCTCAATATATATGATATCAGGTAGATCCTTTCAGAATTTATGTATAATTCCAATGTGTTCTCTTAATTCATTTGGTAATAAAAGAATCTTAATGATGTAGCAATAGATTCAAATCAAGTCAGGCTTTAAAAAATGGTTGCTTTTCTTGTAAATGTAAGAAGATGTACATTCATTCAGTGTTTTAATATTTCCAATTACAGGAAATTCGCTAGCTCATGAAGTAGTATACTCAACTTATAAATTTCCATTCACTCCTTCATTATATATGTATTGAGACCATTCTCTGTTTAAAATGAACAGTCTGGCAAAGAAATGGAAAGACATTGTATGCTTGCGGATTGTAAGAACAAATATTGTTAAAATGACTATACTACCCAAAACAATCTACACGTTTAATGCAATCCCTATCAAAATACCAACAACATTTTTCACAGGGCTAGAACAAACAATTCTAAAATTTGTGTGAGACCTCAAAAAACCCTGAGCAATCCTGAAAGAGCAAGGGTAAACTGGAGACATCACAATTCTGAACTTTGAATTATATTACAAAGCTGTAGTAATCAAAACTACCAGCACAAAAAAAATAGACACATAAATCAATGGAACAGAGTAGAAAACCCAAAAATAAACCCTCAACTGTATGGTCAATTAATCTTTGACAAAGCAAGAAAGAATATCCAATGGGAAAAGGACAGTCTCTTCAATAATGGTGTTGGTAATATTGGACAGCAACATGCAGAAGAAAGAAACTGGACTACTTTTTTATACCATGCATAGAAATAAATTCAAAATGGATGAAAGATCTAAATGTGAGACTGAAAACTCTAAAAATCCTAGAAGAAAACATAGGCAATAACCTCCTTAACATCAGCCATAGCAATTTTTTTCTATGTACGTCTCCTGAGGCAAGGGAAACACAAGCAAAAATAAACTGTTGGGGCTACATCAAAATAAAAACTTTCTGCACCATGACAGAAACAATCAACAAAACTAAAAGGAAACCTATGGAATGGGAGAAGATACTTACAAATGACAGATCTGATAAAGGGTTAGTATCCAAAAATATATAAAGAACTTATACAACTCAACACCCAAAAACAAATAATCCAATTTTAAAATGCACAGAAGACATGAACACACATTTCTCCAAAGACATCCAAATAGCCAACAAACATATGAAAAGATGTTCACCACCACTTACCAACAGGGAAATGCACATCAAAACTACAATAAGATATTACCTTACACCTGTCACAATGGCTAAAATCAAAAACACAAGAAACAACAAAGTGTTGGTGAGGATGTGGAGAAAAAGAACCCTTGTGCACTGTTGGTGGGAATGCAAACTAGTGCAGCCACTGTGGAAAACAGTACAGAGGTTCCTCAAAAAGTTAAAAATAGAACCACCATGTGATCCAGGAATTGCACTACTAGGTAATTACCAAAAGAATACAAGAGCACTAATTCAAAAGGATACATGCACCCCATTGTTTAAAGTAGCATTATTTACAATAGCCAAGATATGGAAGCAGCCCAAATGTCCATTGATTGATGAATGGATAAAGAAAATATGTGTGTATCATATTTTCTTTATAATACACACACATGAGAGAGAGAGAGAGAGAGAAATATTATTCAGCCATAAAAAATAAATCTTGCCATTTGCAATGACATGGATGAAGCTAAAGAGTATAATGTTAAGTGAAATAAAGCAGACAGAGAAAGACAAATACCACATGATTTCATTTATGTGTGGAATTTAAGAAACAAAACAAATGAGCAAAGGGAAATAGAGAGAGAGAGAAACCAAGAAACAGACTCTTAATTATGGAGAACAAATGGATGATTACCAGAGGAGAGTGAGGGAGATGGGTTAAATAGGTGATCGGGATCAAGGAGTACACTTGTGATGGGCACCGGGGGTGATGTACGGAAGTGCTGAATTACTCTATTTTACACATGAAACTAATATTACACTGTATGTTAACTACAACTGGAATCAAAATAAAACTTAAAAAAAAAAGGAACAGTCTGGCAGCAGCAAGACTGAAACTGGGGAGACCAGTTAGGAGGCTTTCTTATTAGTGTAAGAGAGAGCTGATGAAGCTTGAACCAAGTCAATACCAAGAGAGGAAATGGAAGAGCAAAATTAAAACATACTGAAAAAACATCAACTAGACTTAATGACTAAATCCAGTCCATGTTCAAGGGGAGAAGATTAGTTTCCACTGCTCAATAAGAAAAGTGGAGAAGAATCTGTGGCCCCCTTTAATCTGCCATACCCTATATCTACCTTCTGTAATTTTGTCTTAAAATCTGAGCTCATCAGAAAGCCCAGACATCTATAATTTTTTTCTCTTAATTTTAAATGCTCATTTCTCTTCTAATGAGAGACAGTTTTCTTAGTCTAAGGATTTTCTCTCCTTTTTGAATTAATCTTTTCCTTTAAGGTCTGTGTCCACAGAATGATCTAGATCTTGTGTCTTAACTTTTAAAAATCCCTTTTCCTGAATTCTACACAGTGCTGTCTCAAAAGTTAATGTGCATACAAATCACTGGGTGATCTTGTTAAAGTGCAGGTTCTCATTCTGTACGTCTGGATGGGGCCTGAAATTCTGCATTTCCAGCAAGCCCCAGATCATGCAACATTACTAGTCCCAACACCTATTTTGTGTCATGAGGGTCTAGATTATACCATCAAATCCCAGCTTTGCTTGGCTCACTTTGCCCCAAGACACTTTACCAACCATTTCTTCCTTTTGGGATGGAATAAAGTCCAGACTGATAATGCCTAAGCTTTTTCAGGTGATGTAATTGGAAATAAGCCAAACCAATAATTTAGCAAATACCATGCTCTTAAGGAAATACATATAGGTGGCTAAAGTTGTCTATCATAAGTGCATTTTGTCACTTTATACTCTGTAAGATACTGACAAAATTCTTCTAGAGTCACATGGCAGTGGTATGAAGCAGGTACAGTTATCATCATTCTATAGATGAAGAAATAGACTCAAAGAGGACAGCTAAATTGCTTCAGGTCAGATGGCTGGTAAATAGTAAGTGCTACCTCTCTAAGCTGGACCATCGTACTCTGAACTGCGTAAAATTAAAAAGACAAAGAGGCTGACGAGGGTTCCTAGAACAAGCATTGCTTATCTACTAATTGCATGAATCAGTATCCCCCTAAAGTCTAGGAGAATATAACTCAAATGATATTTACGGGTTTGGAATAAATAAAACTACAATTTGGACGTAGAAAGATCATTCTTCATCCATTTTCTGTCACTAGCCGTAAATAAAGACATACTCTTAACACCCTCAATCCCCCCAAACAGCTTTAGTGACTTGAATATCTTCAAGTCTTACCCCTCCCCAGTCCCCCAAGAACAGGCTTAGGTATAGTGATGGCATTGTCATGTTGAAGTTGTATTGAGAGCTTTTCTTCTTTGTTGAACACCAAGAATCAGGTCTAGGGAAAAATCTGTAAGTACTATAATTAACTTCAATTTTAATTTCTGGGTGTCTTTTTTTCTCCTAGCTGCTGCCAAGGTTCTCCTTCAGTCCCATCAGTTAGAGCAGCATTCACGAAACTCAGACCAGACTCCCCTTGGCAATTTTTATGAGGTTTCAGAGTAATGTGCTCAAGCCCTTCTGGGAAACTTGGAGCCAAACTAAAATATGAGTTGGCTGTTAAAAAAATAATAATAATAACAAGCCACCACTTCCAAGAAGCCATTTTATATTTCTTAGTTTGAAAAAACTTTTAGGAGCTGATTTTTTAATATTTCGTGGGTTTTTTTTTCTTTCTTTGAGAGAGAGAGTGAAAGAGAGAATGAGCAGAGGGGAGGGGCAGAGGGAGAAGCAGACTCCCTGTTTAGCAAAGAGCCCAGCTCAAGGCTAGATTCCAAGACTCTGGGATTATGATCTGAACAGAAGGCAATTGCTTAACTGACTGAGCCACCCAGACACCTCAATACTTCTTGGTTTTCAGATAGTTTCGGTATGCATTTAACCTTTATTTTCTTTATAGTGTATTTATTACTATTTTCTCCATTACTGTTAACCTTATTTTCCTTTATATGTGTTCATGCTCAGCACTGTGTGTAATTCTTCTGTTATGAGTTGAGAGCACTGAAAGACCCAGAAAATCTATCTTTCTGTCTATTCCAATGCTGTGTAAATTAAGGTCCTTACTTCTTTTAGAATGTGATGTATGTTATTTGGAAGCCACATTTCATATTATCCATTATATTGTTAACCAACAGATTAATAAGGGACCAAATAGAACAAATGAAATAAAAATAGAATCTGCTTGAGAAGTTAGCCCTAAGGAATAAAAAGGCCTACTGTGTGTTTCGTTGTAGGGAGAAGACAGGATGAGGGTACTACTGACTGACCCAAAGGCTCGGCATCCGGTTCTATTCAGGCATTTACTTAGGCATCAGCATGGGCATGGCGTACTAGTTATTCTGGGGTTTTAAAACAGGGCAGACATGATTTCAGTCCTCAGGATGCTTACAGTGTACACAGAGAGACAGATAAGAATATAAAAAGCAAGAGTCATGCTATGAGAATAGCACAGGAAAGAGATTTCTTTCAGTAGAGGTGGAGTTTATTTGGGGAAAGTTCATGGAAATACTTACATCTGAGCCAAAACTTAAAGGATGGACAAGAATTCAATAAACAGGAATGAATGGTAAAGATAGAAAAAAATGCTCATGCTTTTGTCATCCACAGATGTGGAAAGGTGAAAGGCATGTACAGGGAATATTGTGATTCATTGGAAGAAGTGCATGAAGACTGTAGAATTAAAAAGTAGAAAAGCAAATCCCCCATTTTATGATTTTACCAGTGGCATATATCCTCTAAGACCAGTGCTTCTCACTGAATTGGAACCTTTTATAAGCACATTTCCTTTCCATAAACCTTCTTAATTAAGAATCAAAATTTAGATTTTTGCATTCATTGATAGGTATAAAGAAGGTTTTATTTCCCTTATTGAGCTTCATTGCAATGTGTCTCCAAATATAGCTCCCATCACTTTCGTGTTTCATCCATATTCTTTCAAAGTGTAGATGTTTAACCACTTAAAGATAAGCTTATGTATTATGACTATGGGGTGGATAACACAATATACTAGTCAGAGCTTAATGACAGAAAATATAAGTCACTGGCAGGTCTTTTTTTCTTTTCCTTGTGCAGTTTACTTTTAATTTTATTCCATTTGTGTAGTTTACATAGGATGTCTTCATTTTTATTATGAGAGCTATGGAAAGATACTGATTGAAATAATTCTCTTTGAATTAATTCAACTTGATCTTAAATGGCCATATTCCAACTTTTCCCTGGGCTCAAGCATGACTATCTGTTTTTGTGTTTAAACGTTGGCAGTTTCCAATTCACTATCACTATTTTTTCAATAATTTTGCCCGACTTGTGTCATTTAAGTATTCGGTCTCTGGGCTTTAGTTACTTCCAAAGTAATGCCAGTCATTCTAAATGTTTGTAACATGCCTTATTCTTTAAGTCTGTCCCCTTAGTGTGTGGCTTAAGTATTGAGACCACCAGAAGGTTTCAAAGGTGATTTTCGACAGGTAAGAATCGAGGGCCATCCTCTGGCATCTAGACACTCCTGGAGTCTCCCACTTCAAAATCCTACTTTTGACAGCAAGAGAATTTTGCATTGCTGAAGACCAAGAAAAAAGAATTATTTGATTTTTGATAGCTCTCCTCAGGTTTACATCTATTTATTATCTTAAGAGCCAAAAACCTTCTTTTTTAGGCAAATATAGCATAATTATTTTATGGGACTCACAAAACCATTGTATTTCAAATTACTGTATTGTTGTAAGTGACTATTCATGTGCTTATTGAACATATCACAGGTCATAGATAACTCTTGATGCAAATATTTACTAAAGAGGGTAGCCAGATTCTGTTTTTCCTTCCACTTATACTCTGTTTCAAGATGTGAAGGCAATACATTTTTCTCTTGCCTCCATCTGCTTCCCTCACCCCCTCTTCTTTTGCTCACAGCATGGAAACTAGAGTTACAGCTTAGCCTGTTTTGCTTATGGAACTGTGCCAGAAGCAGTTTTGAAGGTGTTTTAAAAATGAAGACATCTGGCAGCTGGCACACTTACAATTCATTTGCCAAAGACAAGTTGCACGCTGCTGGAATTTTCAACTGAAGGTCACGCACCAGGTAAGACACAGGTGGAGCTGGTGCGTAAGAAGGCAGACACTGAAAAATTGTTGGCTCTGTGAAGTTGGGTGGGCTAAATCAAGAAACATGTTTGTTTCTCTGTCCACCCACACTCCCTTTGTCACTAGGTCCCTGTATAAGAGGTAAGAGGGAAAAAAAAAAAAAAGAAAATACAAGCCAGGAAAACTGACAGTGAATCACAAGGCCGTGACATGTCAGCGGAAGCCCTGAAAAATAGGCAAGAGGAAAGAGTGCTAAGGAAAAAAAAATGGAAAGGGAATTTAACACAGTGTTGGACAAATAGTTGCTGTCAGTTGAGTGGTCCAGCTTTTCAGAAAGAAATTGCCTTGGGGACTATGGGTTTTCAGCTCACCCCATGAATGAGTTACTAACAGTATGCCAACAAATGCTCTGTGACTGAAGATTTACTTGCTGTTTGATGGTATTTAGATAATATTTTGGGTTTTCTGTTTTAAAAATCTATTCTTATAACTGGGAGTCACTAAATACCAGGGTCAGATCAATTGCTTTGGTAATTTTACGCCTATGTTTTATGAAACTGTTTTATGGTTTTTTTGTTTTTGTTTTCGTTTTGCTGCAACAGGAATTTAACATGCAAACATGGGCGTTTATGAGATTAACACCTGACCTAACAGAGCAAGGGAGGGAAATTATCTCACCACATCGACAATCTCTCCATGACAAATTTCAGCACTTTAAAAGTAATAGGAGCTGTACTTGACATATAAGCAATAAGATACATGTTTATAAAGCAAGAATTAGAAATTATTTCTATTAGACCATGATATATTTCCATGTGACAAATCTGGGTCATTTTCCTTTAAGTCCTTCTAAGCCCAGGCCTTTTGTCTTAAGTGAGTATTCTTGTTTTCTGTTCAAAATATTATGTATGGAGATGGAGACTAATGGACAAAGAAGGAGATAGTGTTGCAGTTGTAATTTTGTTGTTGAGGGTGGTTGACCCTCACCTTACTCCAAATGGAGACAGAACTGCTGACCTTATGGAGGTTGCAAACCTATGCCCTAGGTACAGAGTATAGTCCAAAAATATGTGCATTTGACACACTCGCTGTCAACTTAGAGAGTGTTTATATTTTTATTTTTTTTAAAAAGATTTTATTTATTAGACACAGGGAGAGAGCCCAAGCAGGGGGAGCAGGAGAGGGAGAAGCAGGCTTGATCCCAGGACCTGAGATCCCAGATGTGGGGCTTAATAACCTCAGCCAAAGTCAAATGTTTAACTGACTGAGCCACCCAGGCGCCCCAGGTGTTTACATTTTTAAAAGATAAATTGATAGACTTTACACTCTAAAAAATTGGAATTTTCAGTTTCTTTTTAAAAATCAGAAAATCAGGCATCACTGTCTTCAGTCCCTCATGAGAATGTCTGCTGGTCCTGGCCCCCTGCAGAGGGTGCTGGGAAGGGAGTGGGAGTGGAGGGCGGGATTTGCCTGCCACCAGGGACCTGCCACACACACACACACACACACACACACACACACACAACCCCCCCATTCTTTCCCCAAGGCCGAATACAGACTGGTACTTAGTTGTATTCCTGCTATTATTTTTTTTCCTTTTTCCAAATCAGAGTGAAAAGGGAAGTGAGCCAGGAGAGGAAACAGTTAGCTGTTTGATAATATTATGCCACTTCAAAATGTACTTTTTGTTTATAAATGTACTCACAGACTGGTATTGCCTTTGAGACATGTTTCTACCAACAGTCCCTTCTTCTTTCATTGAAATTTAGTAGTTCCAGAGTATGAGGATATTTTTCTTTTCTCTCTCTTTCTTTCTTCCTCCTCTCCCTCCCTCTCTCTCTCTCTCTCCCCCTCTGTCTGCCTCCCTCCTTCTTTTCTTTCGTTTCCTTTCCTTTTCTTCCTTCCTTCCTTCCTTCCTTTCTTCCTTCCTTCCTTCCTTTCTTTCTTTCTTTTTCTTTCTTTCTTTCTTTCTCTCAAGAAAACACCATAAACGTGTGTGGGGAAAATGGTACCTGGTAGAAATGAAGACATCTGCTGGGTGATTTTAGTGGTCAGATATAAATCAATGAAGCAATAACTACTCTTTTCACAGGGCCATTCATTTAGTGTGATTGCTCCCTGAGGAGAATTTTATAATTCTTAGAATTGTAAACTACCTGAAGTATAAGCAAAGTCTATCTCATGCAATCTAAACTATTCAAGAGAGGAATTACAAATGCTTAAGAATGGATTTTAGAAAGAATATTGATGATTTGTCGATTCATCTGTCCTTTAAAATGTATTTGTTTTTGTTTGCCAGTAAAGTGCCTATCAGGTGTGGCTCATATGAAATCACATACAGAGCTCTTTATTCAGACCCTGAGACCTTCTAATATCTGGAAACCAAACCTAAGGAGTATTGTCTCTTAATGGAGTATGATCCTGCAAAATAATTTCTATAGCAACATTACTTCTCCTTGTGCATGATCTTAGGGGTTTTGTTTATACAGAATTTCTCTGCTGGGTTAAATGGAAACAAAATATAGTTTATAGACAGCAAATATAATCTCCAATAAAAAGCCCCAAAAAAGGAGTTAGGAAAGGGAAAAATAGATAATTAGAATTAAGTGCATTTTCAAGGAATAATTCCTGGCATGTGTATGCATGCACATGTATGTGTGTATCTGTGTGTTTGTAGCAGAGTATAAGGGACTTAATGTATTCTTTTCAACATTCAGTTAAAAAAATTAAATGTTGGGCACCTAGGTGGGTCAGTTGGTTAAGAGCCCAACTCCTGATTTTGCTTCATGTCATGATCTCAGGGTCATCAAATTGAGCCCCACATCCAGCTCTGCTTGTCCCTCTCCTTTTGCTACTCTCCCCGCTCACACACACTCTCACTCTCTCATATAAATAAATAATTTAAATCTTTGAAAAAATTACACAAAGTTACTTTGAAAGTGAAATAAATTAAAGTGAGTAAATGTAAGGAAGTCTGCATATATCTTATAAAAGGCACCCTAAAAATTTGGAAAATAGGTCTAGTTACACAGTTTTTTTTAAAGATTTTATTTATTTATTGGACAGACAGAAATCACAAGTAGGCAGAGAGGCAGGCAGAGAGAGAGGAGGAAGCAGGCTCCCCACAGAGCAGAGAGCCCGATGCGGGGCTTGATCCCAGGACCCTAGGATCATGACCCGAGCTGAAGGCAGAGGCTTTAACTCACTGAGCCACCAGGCACCCCTCTAGTTACAGTTTTAAATAGTGAGAATATTCTTAACATTCTCTCAACAAATTTTACTGGGCACATACCATAACAGATTTTACTGAGCACATACTATACATAAAGTACTCCAATTCAGTTGTAAAAATTACAACCAAATTCCTCAAAACTCTATTTTTTTGACTTGAAAAATTGTATTAACATTCATTGACAAATATAACTAATTCCTGGTTCAAGGCTTTGTGAGTTAACCATATTGCAAGAAATGGTTATGTGCTTTTTGTTAATATCATTGATATTAAAATATAATGGTGAACTTGAATGGTACGATCTAGGGCTTTTGTTTCAAATTTGGGGTTATTCATTCACTCAACTAACACTGAGAAAATTCTGTATACTAAGTACTACAACAGGTGCTAGGTCTACAATTGAAAATAAAACAGACATGGTCATAAAGTTTACATGCTGAGTGGAAAGACATACATTAAGTAAATTATCACACTTATATGTATTCCAGGAACACACCAAGCATACTCCTGCTTTGGGACATTTGCATTTGCTATTGCTTTTGCATAGACTTTCTTCCCCCAGAGATCCTCACTATCTTCAAGTCTTTACTCAAATATCACCTTCTTAGTTGAGTGATGCAGAATTATAAATCCAGCCAAATGGACATCAAATTGAGGGTAAAATGAAAGCATTTTTAAAAATCCATTCAAAAGAAATATTCAAGGAAGTACTCAAAACCAAAAAGATTTTAGGAGAAAGACAATGAATACCAAAATAAGAAAAGAAAGAAACCAGTAAGACAAATGGCTAAGTGTAGATCCTTACAGTCATGTAAATCTTTAAAAATACTAACAATCTAGAACTAAACTCAAATGAGTTCTTTAAATAAAGTTTGAAGATGAAGCCAACGTCAGTGAAGGGGAAAAGGATAGATAGCATGCTGTGGTTCATTGTCTTATACTATTGTCTTATCCCTTGTGCTAGGAAAAGGGATATACATTTAAACACATGAGTTTAAAAAAAATTAATGGCTAACCAATATAGGAACAGAAATAGAATATATAATTTTTAAATCTCTGGGGGAAATCGCTTCTCGGCCTTTTGGCAAAAGAGAAAGATAGGGAAGGAAAAGTTAGATAAAACTCAATCAACTCCTAAAATAAATAAAATAAAATAATTTATTTTTTTAAAAAGGTAAGTTTTAAATATTTAATAATGGTAATATGTCTAAGCATTTTCATAGTCACATTAGTAAAAGGCAGAGATTGTCAGGTTTTATTTTAATCTAACTGCTTACTATATGCCAGAGATACTTCAAAACAAAATTGACACAGCATAATTAAGATAAAGGGATGGACATAAGTATTTCAGAAAGATGATAATTCACCAGGGGAAAGACCAGTTAAGGCAATATTAACATAATGAAACTCAGATTTAGGTGATAAAATTATTAATTTGGACTAAGAGAAAAAATTTACATTATAAATAGAACAGTCTGTCAAGATACCAAAATCACAAATTTATGTACCTTACCATTCAGCTTTTACACATATAAAATAAAAACTATTAGAAATGCAAATAGATATTGTTAAATCCATAATCTTAGTGGAAGAAGTTAACATATCTGTCTTAGAATGCAATAATTAAAGTAGCAAAAAAGTTGGGGTGCCTGGGTGGCTCAGTTGATTAAGCATCCAACTCTTGACTTGGGCTCAGGTCATGATCTCAGGGTCAGAAGACCGCACAGCCCTACTCTGATTCCACGCCGGGTGTGGAGCCTGCTTAAGATTCTCTCTCTCCCTCTCACTCTTTTTCTCCCCTCTGTGCTCTCTCTCTCTCTCTCTCTCAAAAGAAAAATAATAATAATAAAAAATAAAGTAGCAAAAAGTAATAATAATGATACATAAGGTTTTAATGGTACATATAATAAAATATATATGTGTACACATACATATCCAACAAATATAAGAGTACACATTTACTTCAAGTGCAAGTGCAATTATTCTTTTTAATTTACTGCACATTTTGCCTCAGAAACAATCTTTTTTTAAATTTTTTTAATTTTTTTATAAATATATAATGTATTATTAGCCCCAGGGGTACAGGTCTGTGAATCGCCAGATTTACACACTTCACCGAACTCACATAGCATATACCCTCCCCAGTGTCCATAACCCCACCACCCTTTCTCTACTCCCCTCCCCCCGGCAACCCTCAGTTAGTTTTGTGACATTAAGAGTCTCTTATGGTTTCTCTCCCTCCTGATCCCATCTTGCTTCATTTATTCTTTTCCTACCCCCCAAGCCCCCCAACGTTGCATCTCCACTTCCTCATATCAGGGAAATCATATGATAATTGTCTTTCTCTGATTGACTTATTTCACTAAGCATAATACCCTCTAGTTCCATCCAGGTCGTTGCAAATGGCAAGATTTCATTTCTTTTGATGGCTGCATAGTATTCCTGTGTGTGTGTGTGTGTGTGTGTGTGTGTGTGTGTGTGTGTGTGTGTATACCACATCTTCTTTATCCATTCATCTGTTGATGGACATTTAGGTTCTTTCCATAGTTTGGCTATTGTGGACATTGCTGCTATAAACATTCGGGTACACATGCCCCTTCGGATCATTACATTTGTGTCTTTAGGGTAAATACCCAGTAGTGCAATTGCTGGGTCGTAAAGTAGCTCTATTTTCAACTTTTTGAGGAACCTCCATGCTGTTTTCCAGAGTGGTTGCACCAGCTTGCATTCCACCAACAGTGTAGGAGGGTTCCCCTTTCTCCACATCCTTGCCAGCATCTGTCCATTTCCTGACTTGTTAATTTTAGCCATTCTGACTGGTGTGAGGTGGTATCTCATTGTGGTTTTGATTTGTATTTCCCTGATGCCCAGTGATGTGGAGCACCTTTTCATGTGTCTGCTGGCCATCTGCATGTCTTCTTTGACAAGAGACAGAAATGTCTCTTCATGTCCTCTGCCCATTTCTTGATTGGATTATTTGTTCTTTGGGTGTTGAGTTTGCTAAGCTCTTTATAGATTTTGGATACTAGCCCTTTATCTGATATGTCGTTTGCAAATATCTTCTCCCATTCTGTCAGTTGTCTTTTGGTTTTGTTGACTGTTTCCTTTGCTGTGCAAAAGCTTTTGATTTTTTTTTAAATATTTTATTTATTTGACAGACAGAGATCACAAGTAGGCAGAGAAAGGCAGGCAGAGAGAGAGAGAGAGTGAGGAGGAAGCAGGCTCCCCACTGAGCAGAGAGCCCGATGTGGGGCTCGATCCCAGGACCCTGGGAACATGACCTGAGCTGAAGGCAGAGGCTTTAACCCACTGAGCCACCCAGGTGCCCCAGCTTTTGATCTTGATGAAATCCTAATAGTTCATTTTTGCCCTTGCTTCTTCCCTTGCCTTTGGCGATATTCCTAGGAAGAAGTTGCTGCAGCTGAGGTCAAAGAGGTTGCTGCCTGTGTTCTCCTCAAGGATTTTAATAGATTCCTTTCTCACATTGAGGTCCTTCATCCATTTTGAGTCTATTTTCATGCATGGTGTAAGGAAATGGTCCAATTTCATTTTTCTGCATGTGGCTGTCCAATTTTCCCAACACCATTTGTTGAAGAGACTGTCTTTTTCCACTGGACATTCTTTCCTGCCTTGTCGAAGATTAGTTGACCATATAGAATTGAGGGTCTATTTCTGGGCTTTCTATTCTGTTCCATTGGTCTATGTGTCTGTGCCAGTACCATACTGTCTTGATGATGACCGCTTTGTAATAGAGCTTGAAGTCCGGAATTGTGATGCCACCAACTTTGGCTTTCTTTTTCAATAGTCCTTTGGCTATTCGAGGTCTTTTCTGGTTCCATATAAATTTTTGGATTATTGGTTCCATTTCTTTGAAAAAAAATGGATGGGATTTTGATAGGGATTGCATTAAATGTATAAATTGTTTTAGGTAGCAATATTTGTTCTTCCAATCCATGAGCATGGGACATTTTTCCATTTCTTTATGTCTTCCTCAATTTCTTTCACGGACACTTTATAGTTTTCTGAGATAGATTCTTTGCCTCTTTGGTTAGGTTTATTCCTAGGTATCTTATGGGTTTGGGTGCAATTGTAAATGGGATTGACTCCTTAATTTCTCTTTCTTCTGTCTTGTTGTTGGTATAAAGAAATGCAACTGATTTCTGTGCATTGATTTTATATCCTGACACTTTACTTGCTGTACAAGTTCTAGCAGATTTGGAGTGGAGTCTTTTGGGTTTTCCACATATAGTATCATATCTTCTGCAAAGAGTGATAGTTTGACTTCTCTCAGAAAACAGTCTTGATAAATTTCCAAGAAAAGCTAAATTACACAGACATGCACTGGCTTCAACAAAATCAGAAATCAGTAACAAACTGATAGCTAGAAATAATCGAATTACTTAGCTAAAGTTTTTTAAATCATTTAAATAATTTCTGAATTAATAAATAATAAAATTCTTACAAATGAATGATAATGACATAATATATAAAAACATGGTATATTCAAAGGTAAATATATAGCAAAAGATTAAAAGAATAGAAATAGCTTCAAGAAAAGATAATTTAACATTTAGAAATTTATTTATGTAATTCACTCTAGTAACAGTAAAAGAGGACAACAATATGGTCATCTCAATACACTTTAAATTTCTTTTTTTTTTTTTAATTTATTTGACAGACAGAGATCACAAGTAGGCAGAGACGCAGGCAGAGAGAGGAGGGAGCAGGCTCAATGCTGAGCAGAGAGCCCAATATGGGGCTTGATCCCAGGACCTGAGATCATGACCCGAGCCGAAGGCAGAGACTTTAACCCACTGAGCCACCCAGGCGCCCCCACTTTAAATTTCTAAAAAAAAAAAATTCAACAACTCATTTTTTGGTTAAAATTCTTAGTAAGCTAGGAAGAGGTAAACCTCCATGCTTTAGTAAAGAATATTTATGTCTGCATCACACAGTACACAAAAATCAGTAATAAAACGCTATAAGTATTACCATTAAATACACAAAAATCAGTAATAAAACACTACAAGTATTACCATTAAAGTCAGGAATATGTCTTAGTACTCAAGATGGTACTGGCTATCTTGGGCAATACACAGTAAGAAATAATAGTATTATTTTTATAACAACAGTACTACTAATAATATTAAATAGGAGCTATGAATGTTAGAAAGGATTATGATATATAAATAATATGATCTTTTACTTTGAATATCCAAAAGAAATAACTAAAAAATATTGTTAGAACTGATAAAAGAGTTTAATGCAGTAATAACAGGTTTAAAAAAACTCACAGTTTTCCTATATCCCAACAATAATCCGTTAGAAAATACTGTGAATACTAGTCACAATTGCAAAAAGAAAAACCCTACAGGGGCGCCTGGGTGGCTCAGTGGGTTAAAGCCGCTGCCTTCGGCTCGGGTCATGATCCCAGGGTCCTGGGATCGAGCCCCGCATCGGGCTCTCTGCTGGGCAGGGAGCCTGCTTCCTCCTCTCTCTCTCTCTCTGCCTGCCTCTCTGCCTACTTGTGATCTTTGTCTGTCAAATAAATAAAATCTTTAAAAAAAAAAAAAAGAAAAACCCTACAAAAGATATAGGATATTAACTTAAAAATTATACAAGAGTTATATAAATAGGTAGAAACACATGCTTCAATGATAGATGGAATAACTCAGTATAGTAAAGCTGGCAATTATTTTCACATTAATCTATAAATTCAATTCAATGCCATTCAAAACTTAGAAGCTAATTCTAAAATATATTTGGAGTGAGAATAGTTAAGAATAATGAAGATAAAATCTTCTAAAACCTTCTAAAATATCAGAGCATGTTAAAAAATTAAAAGAGCTTGATATTGGGGGCAAATACATAAATAAATGGAATAGATGGAGAGTCTAGAAAAGCAACTTTAAGATATCATAAAGATTGTATTTTAAACTATTAAATTCAAGAAAACATTTGTGGTGTTAGAGTAGGACAAGCTCTATTAAGACAAAACCTAGAAGCTAAAAATCAAATGATAAATTTGAATACATAAATTTAAAACCTATGTATGACCCAATAAAAATCCATAAACAAAGTTGTGACAAGCCATGGATTGGGAGAAAGTATTTACTATATGTATAACAAAGGATTATATGTGAAATATATAAGAGCTCTCAATAATTAACAAGAAAAAGGTAATCCAATAGAAAAAAAGAACAAAGAATATGACCAGGTAATCTTAAAAACCGGAAACATCATACATGATTTTTTAAAATATTTTACTTATTTGTCGGAGAGAGAGCAAGTGCACTAGCAGGGTGAATGGCAGACAGGGAGAAGCAGGTTCCCCACTGAGCAGGGAGCCCAATGTAGGACTCCTGGAATCCCAGGACCCTGGGATCATGACCTGAGCTGAAAGCAGATGTTAAACTGGCTGAGGCATCCAGGCATCCCAGGAAACATATATGATCAATTAGCAAGTAAAAATGTATTCCAGGTCAAGAGTAGTCAGAGAATTAAAATTAAAAGTGAGGTATAATTTTTCAGTTGTCAAGATTGGTAAGTTTTTTTAATTGCTAAATTCTTGTGTTGAGGAGAATGTGAGAAAATGAGTTGTCTAATATCCATACGGCCACCACTTCCACTTTAAGGTGTCTGTAGTAGACATTGCTAGCTCAGCATTTTCTCCCTCTAGATCCCTGCTTTCTTCAGTATTGCCCCTCCATATGATATGCCTCAAGGGAAGCCGGCCCTACCCTCAGCTGTACGGTGGGCGTGGTTAAAACAAAGGTAATCTCAGCCCCTGCTCTCTTTATCACTGTTTGGTCAGAATTTACAACAATGAAAGGCAAGGAAAATTTTGCTGAAAGTTTTTAGGAAAGTTCTTCCTCACCTGAAGGAGAACATCAAAAAATCAAACTTATTTTATCTCACAATATATAAGCAAGGAAGAATATAGCCCAGAAAATCTCCCACCACTGAAATTCCTCTTTTATGAACTAGTTATTTTCCTACCTTGTGCCAGATAACGTTCTAGGTGCTAGTGTGGAAAACAGACAAGATGCCCTGCTCATGCAACATTCTACCTGGGGAAACAGAAAAAAAGAATAAATAAATAAAATATATAGTGTAACAGATGATAAAGCAGGGAAAAGGAATCAGAAGTGTTTGGGTACAATTTAAATAAGGTAGTCAGAGAAGGCCTCCCTGAAAAGGGGACATTTGAGCAAATTCTTGAAGAATAGAGAGGAAAAGCCAGGTTCACATATAAGAGGAAAAGATTTCAGAAAGAGGAAAGAGTCAATGCAAAGGCAAAGAGGCCCAAGTATGCCTGGCAAATTCTGGGAAGAGCAAGGATCCCTGTGGTGCTGGATCAGAGTGAGCAAGGAATAGAATCATAGGAGGTAAGGCCAGAGAAATACTAGAGGGCTAGATCTTAGGGAGTCTTGTAGACCACTATAATGGCTTTCGGTTTTGGCAAGGGAGGTGGGTAGTATAGCTGACACACAATGTTACATTAGTTTCAGGTGTACATCATGGTGATTCAACTTCTCTAGACATCATATTATCCTCACCACAAGTGTAGCCAACATTGGTCACCATACAATGCTATTACAATATCTGATTCTATTTTATATGCTGTGCCTTTTATTCCCATGACTTACTTATTCCATACCTAAAAGCCTGTATCTCCCTCTTCCCTTCACCCATTTTGTCCATCTCCTTACCCCCTTCCTCTAGCAACCATTACTCTGTTCTTTGTACTTATAGAACCAGTTCTGCTTTTTATTTGTTTATTCATTTGCTTTAGATTTTATATTCCACAAATGAGTGAAATTGTATGGTATTTATCTTTCTCAGTTTGATTTATTTCATTTAGCATAATACCATCTAGGTCCATCCATGTTATCACAAGTGACAAGATCTCATTCTTCTTAAAGGCTATGAAATATTCCAATGTGTATGCATATGTGTGTGTATGTGTGTAACCACATCTTCCTTATCCATTCGTTTATCAGTGGACACTTAGGTTGGTTCCATATCTTGGCTATTAATGCTAAATAATGCTGTAACAAACATGGGGTGTGTATATTTTTTGACTTAATGTTTTCATATTCTTTGGGTAAGTACCCAGTAGTAGAATTATTAAATCATATGGTACTTCTATTTTTAATTTTCTGAGAAACCTCCATACTTTTTTGCACAATGGCTGCACCAATTTACATTCCCACTGACATCGTACAAGGGATCCTTTTCCTCCACATCCTCACCAACACTTGTTATTTCTTACGTTTTTTATTTTAGCTGGTCTGAGGGATGTAAGGTGATATATCACTCTGATTTTGAGTTACATTTACCTGATGAGTATGATGTTGAGCATTGTTTCATAAGTCTGTTGGCCACCTGTATGTCTTCTTTTGAAAAATTCCTATTCAGATCCTCTGTCCATTTTTTAATCAGGTTGTTTGGGGGTTTTTAGGTGTTGAGTTGTATAAGTTCTTTATATAGTTTGGATATTAACCCCTTACTGGTTATATCATTTGCAAATCTTCTCCCATTCAGTAGGTTGCCTTTTTGTTTTGTTTATGGTTTCCTTTGCTTTGCAAAAGTCTTTCATTTTGATGTAGTCCTAACAATTTATTTTTGCTTGTTTCCCTTGCCTTAGAAAACATATCTAGAAAAATGTTGCTATGACCAATGTCAGAGAAATTATTACTTGTGCTCTCTTCTAGGATTGTTACGGTTTCAGGTCTCACATTTAGGTCTTAAAATCATTTGGAGTTTATTTTTGTGTATGTTTCATTCTTTGCATTTAGCTGTTTTTTGAGCTACTATTTATTAAAGAGATTTTCTTTTCCCTGTTGTTTATTCTTGCTTTCTTCATCATAGATTAATTGAGCGTGTTGGTGTGGATTTATTTCTGGGCTCTCTATTCTGCCCCATTGATCTGTGTCTGTTTTTGTGCCAGTACCATATTGTTTTGATTACTGCAGCTTTGTAGTATATTTTGAAATCTGGTATTGTGATATCTCCAGCTTCATTCTTTTTTCTCAAAATCGCTTTTGCTCTTTGGGGTCTTTTGTGGTTACATACAAATGTTAGTATTATTTGTTCTAGTTCAGTGAAAAATGCTATTGGTATTTTGTTAGAGATTGTACTGAATCTATAGATTGCTTTGGGTAGTATGACCATTTAAACAATATTAATTCTTCTAACCCATGAGCGTGGAATATCTTTTCATTTGTCTGTATCATCTTCAAATTCTTTCATCAGTGTTTTATAGTTTTCACAGTATAGCTCTTTCACCTCTTTGGTTAAATTTATTCCTAGGTTTTTTATTATTTTTGCTGCCATTATAAATGGGATTGCTTTCATAATTTCTCTTTGTGATGGTTCATTATTGTTATATAGAAATGTTATTGACTTCTGGGTATTAATCTTTTATCCTGAAACTGAGTTCATTGGGTTCTTGCTGAATGAAATGAGAAGCCATTGAAGGATTTAGAGGGGTGGAGTGGTCTTAGTTCCATTGGTAGGTTGGCTGGATTGTAAAGGAACAAAAGAATAAATAGGGAGAGTGGTTAGGAGTTTACTGCAATAATCAAAGGAGAATTGGCTGTGGCTCAGACCAGGATGGTGGCAGTGGGGGTAATGAAAAATAGTTGAATTCTGGAAGGTTTCAAATGTAGACAGTAAGATTTGCTAATGGATAAGATATGGAGTGTGAGAAAAAGAGGAGAGTCAAGGAAAACTCCAAATTTTTAAAAATTCTTTATTTAAATTCAATTTAGTTAACATAAACTGTACTATTAGTTTCAGGGGTAGAATTTAGTGATTCATCAGTTGCATATAATACCCAGTGCTCATTACATCAAGTGTCCTCCTAAATCCCCATTACCACATTATCCCTCCCCCACCCCCCACCTCCCCTCCAGCAACCCTTAGTTTGTTTCTTAGAGTTCAGTGTCTCTTATGGTTTGTTTCCCTTTCTATTTTCATCTTATTTTATTTTTCCTTCCCTTCCTCTATGTTCACCTGTTTTGTTTCTTAAATTCCACATATGAGTGAAATCATATGGTATTTATCTTTCTCTGACCGACTTATTTCATTTAATGTAATACCCTCTAGTCCCATCTATGTCATTGCAAATGGCAAGATTTCATTCTTTTGATGGCTGACTAATATTCCATTGTATATATATATATATACCACATCTTCTCTATCCATTCATCTGTCTATGGACATCTGGGCTCTTTCTGTAGTTTGGCTATTGTGGGCATTGTTGCTATAAACATTGGGGTATGTGTGCCCCTTCAAATCATTATGTGTGTATCTTTTGGATAGATACCTAGTAGTGCAATTCTGGGTTGTAGGGTAGCTCTATTTTTAACTTTTTGAGGAACCTCCATACTGTTTTGCAGAATGACTGTACCAGTTTGCATTCCCACTAACAGTGTAAGTGGGCTCCCTTTTCTCTGCATCCTCACCAATATCTGTTGTTTCCTGACTTCTTAATTTTAGCCCTTCTGACCTGTGTCAGGTGGTATCTTATTGTGGTTTTGATCTGTATTTCCCTGATGCCGAGTGATGTTGAGTATTTTTTCATGTGTCTGTTGGCCATTTGTATGGAAAGACTCCAAAATTTTGAACCTGAGCAACTCCTGAGAATGGAGTTGTTCTTAACTGGGAAGAGAAGCTGGTTTGGGATAGAAGTGAGATTATCAGAGATTAGGTCCAATTTTATTAAGTTTGTGATACTTACATCTCAAAGTGGAGATGCCAAGTGGATATTTGAATCAAGCTCTTAGTGGAAACATTGGTTTTGAAGTAAAAATTGGGGAATTTTCAGAATTTACATGTGACTTAAAGCTATGGGTTTTGTGATAAGATCACCAAGGAAGTGAATAGAAAGAAGAAATTAAAGGGCTTAACTCTGAGACACTCCAATGTTAATAAAGCCAGTGGGAAGGATGAGAAAGAACAGCCATGAAGATAAGGAAGAAATCCAGGGAAGCACAGTGTCTTGGAAGCCAAGTGAAGATAGTATTTTAAGGAGGAGGGAGCAATCAATTCAGTCAAATGCCAAGGAGTCAGCATAACATGCTGGCTAAGATAAAGGCTCTGCAGCCATTTCTGCCAAGGTCAAATCCAGCTCTGCAAATTATTTGCTGTGTGACCTTGAAAAAGTCACTACACCTCTCTGTTTCCTCCTCCATCTGTAGAAAGGGTATTTTAATGCTATTTTATATGGTTATTGTGAGGCTTATGTGTCTCACTTTGTTTAACACACTTAGAGTAGTGCCTGGATCATAGCAAGTGCCTAATAAATGACAACTGTGATTATTATGTTTTTTTATTGTTGGACATTTTTATTATTTTTTTCTTCCAGTTTGATTGAGTTGTAACTGACATACAGCATTATGTAAGTTTAAGGTGTACAACACAATTACTTGACATATATATTGTGAAATGATTATCACAGTGAGTTTAGTTAACCCCCATCATTTCATACCAGTATAAAGAAATAAGATAAGTGGGTTTTTTCCTAATGATGAGAACTCTAAGGATCTACTCTCCTAGTAACTTTCAAATATGTTATATACTGGCTATGATTATTATTATATTTAATGGCAGTAAGAATTAATAGTAGAGGGAAGAATAAGGAAAGGACTGAGACTTGACCAGTGGCTTCAGCAATGTGGAAGTCACTTGTGATATTGACAAAGAATAATTGGGACAGAACAGTGGGAGCAAAAGCTTGTTTAGAGTGACGTCATGTCCAAAAGAAAATGGGAGAAGATGAACTGGAGACATTAAGTACAGGAACCCTTTCAAGAGCTTTTTATTTAAAAAATAAAGGGAGGGGCACCTGGGTGGCTCAATGGTTAAGCATCTACCTTCAGCTCAGGTCATGGTCTCAGGGTCCTCAGGTCATGGAGCTCTGCACACAGTAGGGAGTCTTACTGTCCTTCTCCCTCTCCCTGTGTGTTCCCTCCCTTTTTTCTCAAATAAATAAATAAAATCTTAAAAAAAAGTAAAGGGGAACAAAGAAATGTTGGTAGCTATAGGCAGAAGTTTAATAAGAGGATTTTTTATTTTAGGAGAAGTAACAGATTTCCATTAGTGAGTGTATTTAAATATACCTTGAATCAGAGGTCAGCCTTAAAAGTCAGTCTGCACTTCCTCATAAACTGAGGGGGGTGGGGGGAAGAGGGGTTGGGTGAGGGTGGTGGGGTTACATCATATGTTTAAATAAAGCTTAAATAAAGTAAAAAAAAAAAAACTTGAAGGCATCCAGACAGAAAGTAAATACTATGTTAAAAAAAAAAAAAAAGAATAAAAATAAAGCTATCTAAGTAAAAATAAAAAAAAAAAATTCAGTCTGAAGGCTTGTTGGCAATGGACAGAGAAGATGGAGTGGTGTGGAACGCTGTAAAATGACTGAGCTCGTCACCTCATATTACATTTATCTATTTGTTCTCTCCCATACTAGCATGTAAGCTCCATAAGAGAGGGTTCTTGTTTTATTCCTTGCCCTTACCTCCATCACCTTGAACAGTAAGTGCCCAGCACACAGTAGGCATTCGATAAGTATTTGTTAAGTGGATGCCTATTTCCAATGAAAATGTGAGGCCCAGAAAATTAAATATAATTGCTTGCCCAGCTTAAGTTGGATCTGAAACCTGCATCTTCTGCTTCCCATTACAGTGAACATTCCAGTATTAGGGAAAACTGGATTTTGGGATTCATATCCTGTGAGCACTGGGTGTTGTATAAGACTGATGAATCACTGAACTCTACCTCTGAAACTAATAATATACTACATGTTAATTAATTGAATTTAAATAAAATTAAATTAAATTTTAAAAAGAAGAATTTATATCCTGTTCTTCAAAGTGGTACAGTATTCAAGAAAGTTATAGCAATTTCAAAGGTTGAAAGGAGGCTGAAAAGATTGGAACAGCTTCCCAGATTATGCTAAGTCATTATCCTAAGTCATTGCAAATGCTATTGTATTTCTCTGTAGTGTTAACTCCTGGATGCTTATGGCATTATAAAGTAGCAGTGAATCACCCCATCAATATCTAAAACTTAGATACAAAATATGTTTAAATCAATGTAGATGGAAACATGTAACGTGCCTGTATAGGGAAGTTGAAAATTGAGTCTCCAGTTATGTAACCATAAAAGCATCTCTCTTTCTAAGTTTCTAAAAAGCATAAATAGTTCGCCAGAGGTTTTCTTTTTTCATTTTCAACATGGCCTTGTGTTTTGACCTAGTAATCTCATTTCTGGAATATTACTCCAGAGAAATAATCACAAGGGAAAAAATGCTATATGTTTGAAGATGTTCATTGCAGTAGTATTTATGTAATTAAGGAGCTGGAAAAAACATAGATGTCCAGCAAAAGAGATTTAACTAAATTGGAATGCATCTACTTTTTATAATACGTAATCATTAAATGCATAATATAAAATTTTCGTTGTATAAAAATATGTGTTTAATTTGTGTATGCCCTATTAAACAGTTCAATCTCGGTCAATTCAATTATTGTCATATATGTGTAACTGTGTGAATGCTACCTGGCATAAGGCAAGGAAAAAAACAGAGAAGTAGCACGCTTTATAAAATTTTGTCTTAAGAATGCTTAATTCTGGCAGGTTGAGCCACATGACACATTGAAAAAGACTTTTAGGTTCCCACCTATGCAATCACCATTTCTCATTCATTGTAACTTGCCTCTTGAAACCAAGAATTTAGCTTATTGATTCTGGGTATTTTGCTAGCCTCTTGAAATCATTTTGGAATCCTTTTTCAGATGATATGAAGTAACTATTTCAGTGCACATCTTTGCTATAGAAACGTGATTTTCGGCTTTGCAGCCCAAGGATACATTCCATGTATGAATAGGAGTCTTTGTGCAACAAGAGTAAAGTCATCAGCTTCTATGCTATGAAGAAGAAATGTTCATCTCCTAATGTGCATATATGTAAGCCACCTCTTTAAAATCAGCCTCCTTAAATGGCACTGAGTACGCTTCTGTGTATGATACATCAATGTCCATTAATTGCATGAAGAGAACTGAGATTCCAATGGCAAAATCTGTAAAAGTAGATATACAAAGAAAAGTGGAAGCATCTGTTTAATATATACGACATTAGAATTTAATTTTACCTCTGTGATGCTTTTGTGTGGCTGCAGTGTTACAGCAGAGCACATAAGCATAGCCGTGCAGTGTCAGCAGGTGCATGCCACCAAATTACTGCTTTTAATTTGCATATTCATCTGCTAAGAAGCATGTCATTATCATATCAAAGGGATACTAAGCAACATCTAGCTTGGAGAGATGTGGCATAGTTTCAATAGGAGCAATTAATGCAAGATGAGGACTCTCTTTCTGTCATGTCTCCCAGGGCTAACTGTAATCGGGCTGATTATTGGATACCAATAAGACCGAGGGCCCAGTTGGCACAGAATAAGAGAAGAACTGGAAAGGGAGCCTGCTAGTCCTCTCCACTATATACTTGATGGCAACATGATGCTCCGGTCACTCAAAAGAATCCTGTTCCTATTATAGATGCTGCCTGTATGCACTCATCTATTTCAGTTGTCATAAAATGACCAGATGCAGTCCAAAATTAGTCATGTATTTTTAAAAAATGATCTTGACTTTATAGAGCATGTAAAGGAAACGTGAAAGAGACATTAAAACTGGGTTCATAAATACAAGTTTTACTACTTCAGTAAATTTCATTTGAACAAACATCATCTTCCTCTTCAAACATTTATTGAGCAATGTATGTCCAACAATGTCAGGTGAGGAAGATGCAGACTGCAACTAGTGACAGTTCCTAATCGCAAAGAACTTGCAAGTTGAACAAGGGGAGAGAGACACATAAACCACAAGAAACTTAAATAACATTTTCTTTCTTATTAGGAAAGGCCACCAATGTGAAAAGCCATCTTATGATATGACAGTAAGGGCATGTGGTATCATCTCTTTTTAGGAAAGTCTTTAAGAACAGATTTTTAAATTTTAGTTTAGTTTTAGAAATTATCTCACTTTTCCTAACGGTAGCAGCTAAAAACAGTGCACAAATGTGAATACTTGAACAATGGAAGTATAGATAACTTCTTAAATTGTCCTATTATTTCTCGATCTTTCATCAGATGCATTGGCATAAGCAAGTGCTTTGAAAAAGTGGAAACCGTTAATAGCTTGCTTCCTGCAGTGTCTGGGATGGGATAGTATACACATACACTTTCATTAATTTATCCAACAAAAAAATTTCTGAACACTATGTGCCAAGCACTGCTATATGCACTGGGGATTAGCTGTGCACAAAATGATTGGCCAAGCGTCTGCCCCTGAGCTTATATTCATACAAGCTGTGTGTGAATATATGCACCAAGCACATGCCTAATGCAAAGCTCAATGCCATTCATTCAGCAAGCATTTAATAAGCACTTGGTGTAACACAAGGGAAATGACAAAGGATATTAAGTTTACCTTGGAAAATACAAACCAGAATAAGTACAAAAAAGGCTTTCAAATGACCAGTATACTTAGAACCAAGCGGCTTATGGGAAACAAAAGTTAAAATAAGAAGGTATTCTTTCATAGATGTCCAATCTTACAAGTAGTTTCAGGCATCAACCAGTCATCTCAGCATAGCCCCGGAAAATTCACCAACTACCTTCTTGTCCATTGCTGTTAAAATTTCAGGAATGAGGCATTGGATCTTAGCATGAGAGCTAGGCACTCTGAGTACTTCATCTTATATAGTACTCAGAGGAGTTCTCAAAGATATGTATTAATATACCCAGTTTGCTGGTAAGGAAACCAAGGTTTCAGAGAGTTTATGTTTCCCAGCGTCACCCAGTTGTTAAGTAACTGGGTAGGTTTGGAACTCAAGGTTTTCTGATGCCAAATATGTATCCTATTTTCAATTCTTTATAACACAGCATTCAATATTCCCAGTCTAATCTGTTTTGTGATAGTGAATAGGAATATCAGAGCTAACTTACATGATTATAACTGATCATCTTGAGGAAGAACAGTATTTCCCAGTACCACTCTTTACTTCATTATGTAGGAATTATGGGTTAAATAATGTATATTATATGAAAACTACAGGTTGAAAATTTAAATGAGCAAAAATATAGTCTCTTTACCTGTATCTTACTGCTCTTTTCACCAAATGGAAAGGATTTTTTCCCTCTTTTTAATTAACCTTATGCTGAGAATTATGGACTCGGCTTTGGTTTGGCTTGGCTTTTGTTTTGTTTTGTTTTTATTTGATTTGGTTTAGATAGGCTGTCAGTAGAGCTGAAAAAGCTGCTGACTTGGAGTCAGAAGACTTGGCCTTAAATCCTAGTTGTCTATGGGAGATACTTAGCTCACAAGGGCTTCAGTCTTCTCCTCTGCAAAATGGGGAATTTAATCTATTTGGTTTCTTAGGTTGCTTCCAGGTCTAACTTGCCATGATTCAGTGAAAAACAGCCAACAAGGGTCCTACTCCAAAAACAGTACATAAAATATTTGAACGGGCCAAACTTCCTGAATCCTTCTTTCCTATAAATAAACTAAACTAAACTAAAATTATCTGCTATACTTTTAAATAATACTTTTAGGCAAAACTTCAGTAAATGGCAATTATTGATTAAGTATGACCTTCTCACAAGAGTTTATTGCATCACAGCACTGAGTATTGACTTATTTCTTTGTTACCAAGAAAAAAGGAAGAAAGAAAGGGAGGAAGGGAGGAAAGAATTAAAAAAGGGAAGGAAAAAGAAAGGAAGCCAAACTCGGGTATATGTATGTTATGCATTCACACACATAACAACATATGTGTTATACATATGCATGCATACATATTTGTGCATTACATACACACACACATGATTATATTGACAACTTCTTTAAGTTTTATGATTTTTTTCCTGCCATAACAGAATGAGGTAAATGTTGCCCTTCGATAAGTTCATGTTCCAAGTATTTTATGGCACCCTCCCCCTAAGTGAAGTGGTGGGTTCCACAAATGCTAGAGTTCCACAGAAAAGTATATTTAATTCTTCTGTTCCATTAACAGGAGTCAGCTTAAGAATTAATCATGAGGAATGCCTGGATGGCTCAGTCGCTTAAGTGTCTGAATCTTGATTTTGGCTCAGGTCATGATCTCAGGGTCATGAGATCTGGCTCCATGCTCAACGCAGAGTCTGCTTGAGATTCTCTCTCTTTGCCCCTCCCCCTGCCCATGCTTTCTCTCTAAATAAATAAATAAACTCTTTTTAAAAAATAAGTCATGAGTTAATTGAACTTACAGCTATACTTGTAACTATTTTTATTATGTGTCACTATTAAGTTAAATATCATTCAATTATCTTCTACTCTGGGCATTTGGATATTTTCAAATTGATTTATTTAAGCCTGCATTCACACAGGAAGGACTTGTTTTTAAGATCCCTAATTCAGGTCAAAAGCTTAATTAATCTCACACAGAATAACTTTAATCACACACAGCTGTTTTGGAGGCATACTCAAAAGGCAGCACCTTTCACATATAAATCACATCTTCAAACTCTCAGTTCATTTTGTGTCCTCCTGTCAGTTTTTTTTAAAGATTTTACTTATTTATTTGACAGAGAGAGAGTACAAGCAGGGGAAGTGGCAGGCAGAGGTAAAGGGAGAAGCAGGCTCCCTGAAGAGCAAGGGGAGTCTGATGCAGGACTTGTTCCCAGGACCCCAGGATCATGATGCAAGCCGAAGGCAGTTGCTTACCCAACCAAGCCAACTTAGCGCACCCATCGGTTTTGATACAACTTCTCAAACTTCTATACAGCAATTATAGGCCTCAAATAAATGCTACATTTTTTAAAACTTTGAATAGGTTTTTGACTCATCCATTCATGGAGGAATGTTTTGTGTCTATATACTATGTTCATGGCTTATAATGGTGATGGAGTTTCTCAGCAAGTTCAGTCACAAACCTGTCACCTTCATGGTTAGCTACTATTATAGAAAATGAGAACCTCTGCCTTTTTAGGAAAGAGTCAAAGTACTTCACCCATCTTATGTAAATAAGGGGTATTAGTATAACATGGGATTTGTTGGTTTCTAAGGAAAGATGAAGAAGCTGCTTTTATTCATGTATATATGTATGTAGTAGCAACAGTGAAACTAAGTGGTATTATTGGATACAGTAGAATAAAAAAGTAAGCTTTATTGGTACAATTCAGATGGCTAGAAATAACATTGGCTTATCCCCCAAAAAGGGCAAAAAATGAAAAATATTAAGTAATGACTATAATAAATTGCTGAGGTCAAAATTGAAGAAGGATTTAGTGTTGGTAGGGGAGGGGAGATGTAAATAGAGGAAGATAAAATTGTACCATTAATAACATGGGGAAAACTGCACCACGGACAAATTTTAATTGCACAATACCTGAGGACTAATAGATTCATTGTATAGCTATGTCAACCAAAATCTTTGCTAGAAATTCTTGATCCAATTCTGTAACTATGTACCATGATGGATGTTAACTTGACTTATTGTGGTGATGAGTTTGCAATATATACAAATATAAAATCACTGTGATGTACACCTGAAACTAATACAGTATGGTTTGTCCATTATCCCTCAATAAAAATAAATTAGAAATCCTTAATCCACTTAGGAGGAAATACTTGACAGAAGGATAAATGGATAGTTAATTAATTAATTAAAACTAAGCTTAAACAAGAACAAAATTTGAAACCACCCACAATCATATGGCCAGAGTATGTTTGTATGGTAAGAGAATTAAGACTTTCCAGAATAGAAAATTGGTGACACAGATATGTTTCATCTGGCTGCTTTAAAAGTAGGAAAATTTCACACTTAAAATATCCATATTTCTTTCTTTTCTTAAGAAAAAATGAAGAAGATCTGGAACTACTGATGTATATTCCCACATTACTGTTGGCAGGACTAAGCAGTAGATGTCCCCTTTAGACCAAGTCTCTCCTGCTTTTGCCATAGTTTCCCCCAGCCTCTCTCATCTTAGCCCCAGACTGGTTATCTACCTGATACCTTGGTAGACTTTGAGTGATCAACTCATGATATACTAAATATTATTCCAGGCCACATCCTTTATGTTGATAATCCTTTAAAATATTCTGAGTGACAGGTGGCATAATTCATATTTTAAAGACAAGGAGACAAAATCTCTAGGACTTTAGGTAATTTTCACGATTATTCATGTAAGAAACAACTATCATGCTTTTTATTATCATTCTCAATAAATAATACTTTAAGATTAGAAAAGTTTAGGCCAGTCATTCTTAAATTAACTATATATTAAGATCACTTGAGAAGCTTCAAAAAATGTGGGGGTCTCATCCCAGGCCACAGAAATCAGAATGTCACAGCTGATTTTAATGTATAAGCAGGGATACAGACCCCTAATTTTTGTATCAAAAGACTATTTCCTGCTTGTTCTTAATTCTGATTTTCATTAGTTGCTTCTGTGGACAGGCAGACATTTGGCATTATAAAAGTTTTACTTTTGAAAGTGTGTGTTTTGTGGTATTGTATAGCCAATGCATTAGCAAACCTCCTAAACTGAGTTTGGTTTGACCCAATTCTACATGGAATTTGCACAGCACTGAAACAAAACAAATATTTGAATTCTGGTACCTATTTGCTATAGATATCAAGTATCTTCACATGATTAAGTTTTGACTTTGTATGTATGAGGACCAGCCAGGCTGCTGAATACATTGAGCAATTAAGTTTTAGTGTAGGTGTCATGAACAAAACTTGCATCTTTTCTGATGTCTTGGGCCTATTTTGGTCACTACATACAAAGCCTACTTTAACCAATCAGTCAAAAAATAATGACACTGGTTGTTTGGTACTTTTTTCTCAAATAAGAAATTAGCTAATTTCACTGGTCAAATGATCACAGGTATATTGATTTGCTTATGTAGACCATCTACAATGTTAATGCTATTACTGTATTCTGTTGAATTTTTGATAAAATTCAATGTGATTTTTCTGTGGATCAATTCAAATATTACTAGGCCTGGAGAAAAGGAGGAAGAAAGTAGGAAATATAATTATTTACTCATGGTAAAATGTGACACAATTTTTGCTTTAAAATAAACTCCATGCATTATAGATGAGTATTTGTTTTTAGAGGCCTCATTCAGACAGAAAAAAAAAAACAACTTGCAAATTACTTCCTTCTTTTGGAATATGTCTTTACCAGTAAGTGTACTGGAAATGATTCCACATTAAAGTGGTTTTTGATAGAAAAAGAAGCACCATCTATAATTAGAACATTTACTTCAGACATGACTTATTTTGATACATCATAAAATTTTGTGAAGAACAATTTTGAAGCATGGTTTAAGATTGCAATATTCTCTAGTGAATAGAGCACTGGATAGTAAATTTCAGATTTTGGATATTCATCCAAAATTAGAAGCTAAAGAAATGCTGGAGTTTGCCACAATTAAGGAAGGCATGGATGTAGGGAGGCCTCATAAGCCTGCTTTCAACAGGTCACTAGTGTATGTTAAATAATAACTCAACATCAGCAGGCTCTATTAAAAATTTCCTAACTCAGCTAATTTGAGCTCATTAATTCTCAAAGCATATTGATGAGTAAGAATACTAATAAAAATCTATTTTACATATGGAATACAGAGATAGAGACTATGCCTTGCTGAAGATGAGGATGAAATTACATAAAGTTTATATTGGTATACTGAGCACAGTGTTGTAGCCTGTATAACATGATGACTGGATAGATAGAGGATAGATAGATAAGCCTATCTTTACCACTTATAAATATAATGTGGGCTTAGATATGAAAGTCATGGTATAAAATTCTTTATGATAATATAAGTTTTAGTTAGAATCAAGTTAACCAAATGGTGTTGGGGAAATTGGACAGCCACATGCAGAAAAA
>ML105764.1:390-49487 GCA_003697995.1 Taxidea taxus jeffersonii | reverse complement strand
GATCATACCCTGCATTGGGGATGGCAACGATGTGGCACTATTGCCAAAATTCCCATAGCCTGAGATCTTTGAGATGTCATATCATTCTTTCCTCTGACCTGGATAGGGTATTAGGACTCTTCCCAACCTAGTGCATCTGAGGGGAATCTTAGCCACATTCCTGTACTAAATAAATACCCAGAACTTCACAATGCATGAGATCTTAAATTCCAGGAAACTGTTCTTGCTCTTCTTCTACCTACTCTTCCAATTCACTGAGAACATCATTACTTCATCTACCTCTTTCTAGGCCACTTGACATCTAGTAGCCTTATTCTTTTGGCAACTATCCCAGTATGCCAAACCCAGGACCAAACAAACCGTCCCTGGTCTATGTTCCCACTTGTCTTTGCTCAGCAAATTACAGCTGGGAGTGATTTCACAATCATGCTAAAACAAAAGCATGGCCTCTTAAAGGATCAAGTGGTTCTTCAGTGCCATTTCAAAACTTTTATGTGATATTTTCCTGCCTGGCACATTTTAAATGCCTTTCTAGTAGTTGGAGAATTTAAAAATTTACATCCTCCTTTTCCTGGCCTTCATTTACAATTAAACCACAGACCTATGATTTAGTTGCTCCCAGTTCAGCTCATCCATGTGAGACCTTAATTTGAAAGTCAACAATTAAAAGAAATGGGCTCCTGTGAGTTATCAGGTTGACTGGTGAGGGCAGCAGCAAAAAACACCTAAATGTCGAAGTTGTTAGTGGCTACAAGATTGAGGGGACAGAAGATCCTTCCACTGTGGGCCAAGATAGACACATCAGGGCAATGGGAAAACATTTCCCATATTGCAATGCAGTAAGTTCCTTGATTGTTCATAATTTACCTTTGCAACCTCCATTGGTATGTACTTGGCTCACAGTAGGTGCTTAATAAACTTTTAGTACTGATGACTTGCCCAAATCACTCAAGGTAGAGAAACCAACGCTAAATTCATTCTTTCAATTCTAAAGCCACTAATCTTTCCCAGACATAGCTGGAAGAGCTATTTTCTGTATCTGACTCCTACCATTAGGCCTGGGATAAATAAAGATGGTGCCTACAATGAAGTACTCACATTCTCTGGCCTTCCTGTGCTTCTGGCTCTGCAGCAGACATGGTAGGAGAGTTGCAGAGGGCATGGTGCCTTCTATATTTGCTAAGGGGGATGATTCACTGTACCTTCTAAAAGAAATAGCTAAACTTGTGTCCTGTGAGACACAACCTTGAGGAAAAGGGTGAATAGCACTGTGGGAAGTCTGACTGGTGAGAAATGACCCGTGGCTTGGAGGCCTTCCCAGCACCAGAGAGAGATGCAGGGCAAACATTGAGGGTTAAAGGAAAACAGTTCTCTTCCATCTCTAAATGAAAGAACTGTAATAGTTTGAAATGCACACAACTGACTCTTCAGTTGTTTCAAAAGTATTTTTTTAAAAGATTTTATTGATTTATTGAGAGAGAGAGAGAGCATGAGCAGGAGGAGTGGGAGGAGGAGAAGCAGACTCCCCACTGAGCAGGGAGCCCTATGTGGGGCTCGATCCTGGGACTCCAGGATCATTACCTGAGCCGAAGGCAGATACTTAACTGACTGAGCCACCCAAGTGCCCCAATAAAAAAGTATTTTTACAAAAGTGTTCCTCAAGATTCTGTATATGTTGCTCTGTGAAACATGTGTCAGAGACAATGCTGTGTGTTGTCCCATCCACTTTCTTTCTCTTCTAGTACCAAAAAACCACACATCCCAGAGAGTGCTTTGTCTTCCACAGGAGGTCCACATACTGCTGCTGGTGCTACTGCCCTGTCTCTGGTGATCTCTGAGAAGCTCCAGTGCATTGGTGAGCATTCCACACCAACATCGATGGGTGGTGGAAAATAGCCTTTGCCATCATGGCAGTTGAGAGTATGGGGCCAGATATGTTCCTGTGGTGTTGAAGAAAGCAGAGGTCAACCTCATCAACACTTTAGGACTGCTCACTGAGGATGCGGTGAAATGTATGATCAGCATTATGCAGAATCTATACTAGTACAAGATCCAAGATTGGTCCTTGCACAGATAGGAAGTGACAGATGGAAAGTACAGCCAGCTCAGGTCAATGGTCCAGACAACAAGCTCTGTGAAGAACTGGATTCACAGAAGATTTGGGCCATGAGGGCTGCACTACTTCCCATACTGTATCCCCATATTGTAGTAAGTTTCTTTTTCTTTCTTTCTTTTTTTTAAGATTGTATTTATTTATTAGAGAAAGAGAGAGAGAGCACAGGCAGGGGGGGGTGGCAGGCAGAGGGAGAGGGAGAAGCAGACTCCCAGCTGAGCAGGGAGCGCAATGCAGGAATCTATCCCAGGACCCTGGGATCATGACCTAAGCTGAAGGCAGACACTTAACCAACTGAGCCACTCAGGTGTCCCTGCAGTAAGTTTCTTAATTGTCCATAATTTACCTTTACAACCTTGGACTTTGTGTCAAAGGTCAGCACAAAGATCACAGGCTGCTGTGGCTGCACCATAGCTAAGCCCAAGAAGAAATAAAACTGTAGGACTTTTCTATTAATATATAGTTTATACACCTATAAAAGAAATGGGGTCATGTGACTTCTAGCTAATGGAATGTAGATGAAAGTAATGTAACCACCTTCCTTGCCTCCAAAATCCTATGAGATCCACCAATTGCCCTCTGCCCATGGCTGGAAGTGAAGATTTTAGAATCTGAAGCCCACACAGTAGAAGGAGCCAGAAAACCACTTGGAGAAGAGGCTCCTGAGGAACCACCCTGGAGACCTGACAAACTAAACTCTTTATTAGGCTGTAATGTGCATGAGATATAACTGTTTCATCAAGATATGACAGACACATTATGGATTGATTCAGTGACTAGCATTAATCATCCTGACTAACATAGACCATGACCAAGATTCTCATCTACTGCTTAAAAAAAACAACAACAGTGGATGCTACCCTTTAAAATAAAGTTTGCATAAGGGCAATTCAGTTTGGAAAATATTAATGGTTTATACTGTAAGTTCCTTTTTACCTTGGGAAACTCTTATCTGCCCTCTGCATGGAATTTCCTTCTGCTCATGGCCCACCTCTCACTCACCCTTCAACTCAGCTTACCCCCCATGCCCACAGAGAAGCTTTTTCCAAAAGCAGACTCCCTCACCATTTTCTCTCATAACACCCTGCTGGTTTCCTTACATAGCACTAACTCCAATTTCATTTTTTTTAAAAGATTTATTTATTTATTTTAGAGAGACAGAGCACACAGCAGAGGGAGAGGGAGAGAATCTCATGCAGACTCTCCACTGAGTGTGAAGCCCAGCCCAACATGGGGCTTGATCTCATGACCTTGTGATCATGACCCGAGCCAAAATCAAGAGTTGGCCGCTTAACTGACCGAGCCACCCAGGTACCACTACATATGGTGGTAAATATGTAAAAATACATATTTCTGTGTGTGTTTATCCTCCATTAGAGAGTAAACTTTGTGAGACTGAAGCTTATCACTGCAGAGTCCTTACTCATGGAATGTAGCACATGGTGGAAGACAGTTGTATGAATGATTAGATGAATGAATACATACATGCTTTGGTCATTAGCACTTCAGAGAACAAAGATGAATACAATGAATTAGTGAGTAATAGTGAGGCTTAGTCAAGTATGTGGATAAGGACAAGATAAAATACAGTGTGGTATTTTTCAAAAGTTATAGAATAAGAAGCCAACCTGAAAGAGCTCTCAGTGGCCAACACTGGAACAATTTGAGCAATGAAATAAATAATATACTATTGGATTATAATCCAAAGTATAAAATAAACATCTATGAGTTCATACTGACATAAATAAATGCTTGAATAAGTAAATAAATGGGAAGAAGAGACAAACCTCACATACGGAAAAATTTCAAATAGCTCATAGAGGTCCTTCCCCTCAAGGAGACAGCAATTAATCCTCACAGTTTGAGTGCGGGTATGTTTAGTGATTGCTTCCAAAAAGCAGAGTATGGAAAGAGGGGGGAAAGCAGTCTGACAGTGGAGGAACTCAGCAAAAATTACCTCAGCTAGGTATTTTGTTATAACAGTCTGAAGGTACTAAGCCTAGAGATGTGTATATATGTGTTCACACACGTGCACACACACTCACACACATATATGAATTAATTATAAAGAATTGGTTCTTGAATTTATGAAGGCTGGCAAGTCCAAGATCTGCAGAGCCACTATATGTCCCAGTTCAAGTCCAAAGCCTGGCATGGCAGATTGCTGTAGAGCCAGGAAGAGCTGATGCCTCAGTTCAAAGGTCATCAGGCAAAAGAAATTCTGTGTCACTTGGGGGAGGGTCATCCCTTTGGTATATTTAAGCTTTCAACTGATTGGATGAGACCTACCACAGTGTGAGGGCAATTTGCTTTACTCAGTCTACTGATTTAAATGTTATTCTCATCTAAAAACATCCTCACAGAAACACCCAGTTGGTTTGCTCTGGGTTTCAGTGCAGAAAACAAACAAGTAAACAAAGAGAAAAGCAAAAATAAAACCATCCAAACAAACAAAAATACCCAGAATAATGTTTGACCATCAAATGAACCATAACAGAACCTAGGGAAACATGATGAATAAATGTAATGTGGTTTCCTAATAGGATCTTGGAACAGAAAAGAACATCAGGCAAAATAAGGAAATCTGAGTACAGACTTTGTTTAATAACAATGTGTCAGTGTTGGCTTATTGATAGGGACAAATGCACTACACTAATGTAAATTGCTACTAACAGAGGAAACTGTGTGAGGGGTATATGGGAACTCTCTGTACTAATTTTGCAATCTTCCTGGAAATCTAAAACTCTTCTAAAATTAAAAAAAAAACATTAAAAAATGTGATAGAGTAGTATGTGTATAGGAAATGCCACATCTGTCGAGGAATAGTGTCAAGAAAGACTTCCTGGACAAGGTGGTTTTTGAAATATCTATTTCAAATGCAGGTGAGCCCCAGAATGTGGAAGCCCTTCAGTGTCAGGCTGGAAAGTTTTTATGTAAATGTCTTGGTTGGAGCTCTAGATATTAAAAATTAGATCAGAGAAAGTGGGGAAAGGGAAGCCAAACAGGTTGTTGCTGGCTTCAGGGGAAAATAAAGAAGGACCCAATATGGTGCCAACTGTAGAAATAGAAAGAAACCAGTGGATTTGAGAGACACCAAGGAGTGAATTGATAGGATTTAGGAGCAGACTGGATATAATGAAAGACCCAAAGGATTTTAAAGGATTTTTCAGGGATTTTAGCTTAAGAGACCTGAAGAATGGTGGTGACCAAAATGAAGGCGAGACAAGACCAAGAGCAGATTTAGAGAAGAATGAGATTTTACACTTGCATTATCCTCAAACTATTCTGGACAGGACATCTGGAAAGTGGAAAATACACGTGGTATTTGGGATGGTGCATCTGGTTAGAGATAGAGGTATTGGAGTCTTTGTCAGAGGTGGGACATGGCTAGAGTCCTAGACATAGAAGATACTGCCCAAAAGAGAAGGAAGGAAGAAGGTGGAGAACACAATGTTGGAGGACATGGGTGTATAAGGGGAAATAACATAGAAACCAGAGGACTTGAGGAGGTCAGAGGAGAAACAGTGATATGACTGAAGCCTGGTATAACCTACCTGCTCCGTCCTTGAAGAAATAAAGCAAAAGAAAACCAATAGCCCTGTAAAATATGCTGCAATTGATCTATCTAAAAAAATGAGTAAAGGAGAAGTTATAACTTACTGGGAAGTCTTTTATGGTTAAGTAAAAATGACCACTGAAGGTGTGGTTAACAAATTGAATGCATAGGCAAAAAAAAAAAAAAAAAAAAAAGATTTGGGGGAATGGGCAGTTGTTTGTATAAAGACGGGGTCATTACAGTAATATCTAGACCTATAAGTTAGAAATAAAATAAAGAGTGAATCATAGAATTAAAAGTATCTTTATATTTAAAGAGTAAGCAAATGTTATTATATTATCCTGACATAGTTTATTATTTACTTGATACTCTTAAGAGCAAATGGTATTCAACTAATGTTTTAAAGCATGATTTCTAATATCTGTTACTTCAAGAAAGAAAATATATATCAGATAGAACACAAATCATACAGCAAAAGAAGAACAAAAAGGAGGAAACAATGTTTTAATATGCTTTAATAGGTACCAGAAATACAGATAATTCACTAATTTGACTCTAAGTGCAAGTCAGTTAATCAACACTATTAAAATGCAAAAATACCAGATTGGGCTAAAAATTCTAGTTCTAAAGAAAACAAAATATTATAACAGAAAAGTTAAAAAATAGGTACACCTGGAAAAATGTAAAAGGTAAACTGACTTGTACACAAGGTTTTCATCACGACATTAGTAATACCAAAGCAATACAAACATCCAATGTCTACCGCTATGACATTTGTTGGATGAACTTGGCGCATCCACACAGTGTGGAACTGGGTGCCCCGCAGGTCTTTACTGGTCCAAGGATGATCTCTCTATCCTGCTGCAGAGATGCCTCCAGGACACATGGCTGTGGGAGTCATTTAGCTCATTTAGACACTCTCTCCCCAGACAGGGACAGGAGCACACTTCCATGCCCACCTGGATTTTGCCTTGGCCAATCCAATGTGAGTGGAAGAGTTATGCCTCACCTCTGTGTGGAGTTGTTGCAAGGCAGTGTGCAACTGGACTTTTTTATTTTCCTTCTGCTGAGCCCACACAGTGTTCCAGATGGCAGGTGCTCCTTCAGCTTGGGTCCCAAAGTCAGGATGACTGTGACACAAAACAGCGTTCCTAGCTGATTGGCAAGGAGCATGTAACATGAGTGAGACACAGACTTTCGCTGCATAAAAGCCACTGAGATTTCGTGTCAGTTTATTGCTGTATCTTAACACAATATCTTAGCAGATACATAAATTTGTAACCAGAAGTAGGGAGAAGTGGTTAAAATAAAAAAAAAAAAGTGGGATGGGATATTGTCTAAGGCCCAGCAGTAGGGGGTTTGGAAACTTAGGGAAGCTAGAAGGATGGTGATTCCTGCTTTGCAGTGGTAAAACATCTGGTCACATTTGATCAAAGAGGATAATGGGTAGAGAAGGACCTTCCTCAGGTCCAGAGAGTCATAAAAAGAATGGCCTGGGAGCCCCTACAGAGAGAGAGCCATCCTGCTCAAGAAACAGCCCCTCTGTAGAGGGTCTTCAAGAATGCTGCACAGTCGGATCCCAGAGCTGCTATGGAGATTTCTATGTGCCCCGCTTTGGTCCACTTTCCAAACAGGGATGTCCACCATGACAGTCTTCCCCCAGCCCTTCAGGTATGTTGGTGGGAGTATGAGTGTGCATGGTGGGTGGATGTTCAGATAACTTGTCCTTTTGGCTTGTAAGTCTCTGGGTCCAGGAATCATATCAAATGTGAATAGATACAACCATCTTAGAGAACTATTTAATAGATAAGCATAAATATGGTATGAATTACTACAAATAAAATATATTTCTATTCCATAGCCCAGCAATTTCACTCCTAGATAAAAACCCAAGAATGTATATAACCACCAAAAGATGATACGGCATCTTTAACCAAGATAATCCAAAATAAGAAACCGTTGAAATGTCCATCAATAGTAGAATGAATAAAAAAAATTGTGGTATTTTTACAATAGAATAGTATTGAAGAATATATAGGAATGAACACTTCCTACATAACAACATCTCAGGGATATGATGTTGCGTGACAGGAGTCAAACATAAGAGTATATACTGTATGATTCTATTTATATGAAATTCAAGAACAGGCAAACTACATTGATAGAAATCAGCAGGGCGCCTGGGTGGCTCAGTGGGTTAAACCTCTGCCTTCGGCTCAGGTCATGATCTCGGGGTTCTGGGATCTAGCCCCATCTTGGGCTCTCTGCTCAGCAGGGAGCCAGTTTCCCCCTCTCTCTCTGTTCAGTATCTTGATGGCAACAAAACTATTTAGAGCTACACACACACACACACACACACACACACACACACGAGTCTAACTAAAACTGGCAGAATCTGAACAAGATCGGTGGATTGAACAATGTTGAAATCCTGGCTGTGATATTATACTACAGTTTTACAGATGTTACTGTTGGGGGAAACTGAGTGAGGTATGTGCATAATCTCTCTGTACTATTCTTTTTTTTTTTAAGATTTTATTTATCAGAGAGAGAGAGAGAGCGAGCAAGCACGCACAAGCAGGCAGAGTGGCAGGCAGAGGAGGAGAGAGAAGCAGACTCCCTGCCGAGCAAGGAGCCCCATTCGGGACTCGATCCCAGGATCATGACCTGAGCTGAAGGCAGCAGCTTAACCCATGAGCCACCCAGGCATCCCTGTACTATTTCTTATAACTGGATGCAAATCTATGACTATTTCATTAAATATCAAAGTAAATCAAGAAGAATAAAAGTCATTCCCTAAGTATGAAAGCAAATTGTATAAAATGAGTCAATTGCATTTCAAGTTAGTGACATAATCACATGAAAAACAAAATTATTTCAAATAACTTTAGAACAAATATTTTGATTGCACATCCTTAGTGAAATATATTATAGAGGCATATTAAGCAATAAATAAATCTTTTTTTTTTGTAAGATTTTGCTTTTCAGTAATCTCTACACTCAATGTGGGGCTTGAATTTACAATCCTGAGATCAAGAGTCACATGCTCTACTGACTGAGCTAGCCAGATGCTCTAGCTACGAAGAAATCTAAACTGTATTCCTTACCATCCTTAGGAATAGTGGCATGGTTATGTAATACATTTTTCTAAATTGTAAGTTAATGCAAATAAGTGCATATGTTAATACTGTTAGGAACTAAAATTCTCAGCATTCTGCAACAAAGCTGCACGTGTAAAATCAAAGAAATGAAAGTCCTACAACACGGCATTTAAAATGAAAATAACAGTATAAAGTCATTATTATTTTCCTTTTAAAAACAACTTACTTCTTAGTTTTTTCCCACTCAAAAATCCTGAAGGCAGTGACAACCTGAAGCAACCAGCACTCCAATATTTAGATCAAAGCTCTAAATATTACTCTGGAGACAGATAGCTTGCAATAACGGTCACAACAATTCCCCTGGTGTTCATATGCTCAGGTGTTTCCGCTGGAGGCTAGACTTGGCCATGTGACTTGCTTTGGCCAATAGGACATTAGCAAATGTGATGCAAGCAGAGACTTGAAAGCACTTTCTCCTTGAGATTTATTCTCAGGGCTACTCCTGGCGACTCTGTGACCGTCAACATGCGAGAACTCCCATAAACTGGATGAAAGAAATATAGCCTATTTGCCCCTAGTGTCCTAGCCTACTGCCCACCAAAGTTTTGCCGTGTGAGCAAGACCATCTACATAAGTCAGAGAAAGACAATTATCACATGATCTCACTGATAGGTGGAATTTAAGTAACAAGGCAGAGGACCATAGGGGAAGAGTGGAAAAAATCGAAACAAGACAAAACCAGAGAGGGAGTCAGACCATAAGAGACTCTTAATCTCAGGAAACAAACTGAGGGTTGCTGGAGTGGAGGGCGTTTGCAGGGATAGGGTGGCTGGGGGATGGACATCGGGGAGGGTATGTGTTGTGGTGAGCGCTGTGAATTGTGTAAGATTGATGAATCACAGACCTGTACCCCTGGAACAAATAATACAGTATATGTTATTAAAAATTAATTAAAAATATAAATTAAAAAAATTTAAAAACCATCTTCATAAATTTCAGGGTTAGTACAAAGTGAAAATGTGGGCCCTTTGTTTAAAACATAGTATGGAGAGCATTTGTTATAATGAGCGCTGGCTGTTGTATGTAAGTGATGAATCACTGAACCTACTCCAGAAAACAATATTGCACCATATATTAACTGCCTAAAGTTTAAATTAAAAAAAAAAAAAGAAAGAAACCACAACAACAAAAAACCAGCGATAGCAGAGCCCTGCGGCCAAGGATAAGGCCCTTCAGAGCATGGGGCTCTGTGTGCCTGAAGTGGTGACAGACCTGCCCTGCATGCAAATAAGACTATCTTGGATCATCTTGGTACCTGCACTGTTTATGGCAGATGTGTGAGTGAGCTCACAGAGACAAGGTGAGCAGTCTCCAACCCACAGAATCATGAGCTAACCAACTGGTTAGTTTCAGCCACTAGGTTCTGGGATATTTGGAGGAGAAGCTACCTGACCTAAAGCACCAATGTCCAAAATATTATGAACTACTGTCTAAAGAACATCAGAAAAAATTATAAATAAATATTGGAATCCAGTTAATAATATCCACAATGAAATATTTAAGGGGAAGTGTAATGATTTCTGCAACTTACTTTGAAATTCACTAGAAAAATAGCCAGGATTTTTGAATCAGTACAGCATGGATAGATGGATACATGTGAGAAAACAAGTATATTGAAATGTTAATGGATGAATCTAGAAGAGGAGTATACTCGTGTATGCGTAGACAAGTATACTCGTCTAGTAGACGAGTGCTGTGAATTGTGTAAGACTGATGAATCACAGACCTGCACCCCTGAAACAAATAATACATTATATGTTTAAAAAAAAAGAAACCCATCATTTTGCAAGTCCTAATAAACTAATTGATTCAGGCAAAGCTCCACCAATAGATGAAACCTTTAGATGAAAAGTTAATGGGGAACTAGACAGTGGAAGAATCAGACTGTTGCCAGCTGAGCCCACTGACCACATCACTGAGAGTGGGTCAAACACACATTATGTGCCTTCTGATGTAATATATCAAGGACACAGAACTAGCTATGTATTAATTGTCTCGAATACAATTGAGGGGCTCCTGGGTGGCTCAGTCATTAAGCATCTGCCTTCGGCTCAGGGCATGGTCCCAGGGTCGTGGAATGGAGCCCTGCATTGGGCTCCCTGCTTAGCGGGAGGCCTGCTTCTCCCTCTCTCACTCCCCCTACTTGTGTTCTCTCTCTCACAGTGTCTATCTCTCCCAAATAAATAAATAAAATCTTTAAAAAAAATACAATTGAGTCTGCATCCAATTAATCATTAAGGCTAACTTCCTGTTTACATGGAAGCAGACAGTGGAAAAAACTAAATAACATAAGGAAGTAAACATAAAAGTTCAAAATGTGAAACATCCTGCAGAACGATAAACTGAGGCATGACAAAGATGGGGGTAGGGACCACACTAGATCAGCAACATGTAAGATAGCTAATGATCAAATGTAGTGAGTGGGTTTCTTTGCTTCCTAACTCAAATATCCCACCTATAAAATGATATATTTTTAAATTAATTAATTTATTCTTTTTAAGCTGGGTGTGGAGCCCCATGTGGGGCTTTAACTCATGACCCTGAGATCAAGACCAGAGCTGAAATCAAGAGTTGGACAGTTAACTAAGCCACCAAGGTGCCCCTAAAACAATATATTTAAGCAGAAAAATTTTCATTTGGGTTGGGTATTTGAGGATAACAAGGAATTGGTATGTCTTGTTAAGTGTGATAACATTGTAACCATTAATAAAAATATCCATATTTGTAAGGGTAAAATGATAAAATGTCTGGGATTTGCTTAAAAGACTTTAAGAAAAAAGTTAATTGAAAAAGAAAAATGAAGTAATATAACAAAATATTGATACTTGTTGGCGTATGGGGGAGTTGTTCTATTCCTTTTGAAAAAAATATTTATTTATGTTTGAAAACCTTTTTCAAAATAAAAATGGTAGTTTCCTGGATATTCAGGTAAAAAACAGCATATCATCACAAGAAATTTTTAAATATTCAAAATACAAGGAGAAAACTTCTGAAACTCAATTGTCACAGAAAGATTTAACACATTACTCCTAGTCTGTGACTACAGATTAAAAACATATTTAGATTTGACTCATTTTATTATCCATTATTGGATGGATGGATACTTACAAAATAATGAAGGCAAAGCTCTAATGAATTGGAGAAACAAAAGAGGGTTAATTTTATAGATGAGTAAATAAGTTGCTCCTTTTAAAGAAAACACAATAAAACAGAAACATGTCTATAAAATATACTCAGGGTTGGTGATGTTAACAATGAGATGGTTTTACATATAAGCCTGGGGAATTGTAAGCTAACCATTCATTTAACTGATACTACCTTATGTATAAAATAGAGAAATGAGTACAAGATGTTTTGACCTCAACATTTTGACACTAAGAACATTTTAAAGATACTTGATAGTGTTCAGAGTAAACTCCTTTTGGTCCACTTAATTCCTTGATCAATTTGTATACCCCAACGCTGACCAACAGAACTTTCTATATTCAGTATTCTATATCTGCACTAATTAAATGGTAGCCTCTAGCCACACACGGCTACCGAAGACTTGGAAGGTGGCTATGGCAACTGAGAACGTGAACTGTTAACCTAATTTTATTTTGTTATTATTTATTTATATGTAAATAGACATATGTGGCTCATTGCTACCAATCAGATAACAGCTACCAATCATAATCAGACCATTGGCAGTTACTCGAATATTTATTTTTATTTTACTAAAATGATTTTCACAGAGATGAACTATTTTCCATTAGTATTTTAGAAAAAGTGTTTGCTTCATTAGGCTTTATATGTTTGTTTCTAACAAATTTTACACATTATAGCTTCTACCATGGTGTCTGTTGTCTGTAACCAGGAGATTGCCATGATCTGATGGGCATTCCTGAGCCAATTTCACCTTTCAGGTTGAGGAGGTAAACTTCAAGCTCCCAAACTTATCAGAGCCCAGCCCTGCTATGGATGTGAACAGAACGGCTGCTCCTTCACGGGGTCTGCATGCCACAGATGTTTGGAAGGTAGGGTGATAGCTAGGGTTGGCCTGGGACAGTCCCTGTGTAGGCCCGTTGTTCTAGTATAATGATTTATATATCCCTCCATTTCACTTTCAAAATCAACTTGGTTTAGAGGACAAATGACATGGTAATCCTACTATCAGGAGAAATCCACAAAGTCTATTACACTTACTACTCTTTATATAAATTGGTACTAACTCTGAGAAAAGTATTGTTACTTCCAGAAGTTACAGTGAGAATGTGTGATTATCTCAATTTTCAGTGAATCTTGGTATTTATAATGTTAAAGAATTAACACTTAAGGGACACCTGGGTGGCTCAGTCAGTTAAGTGTCTGCCCCAGGTCATGATCCCAGGGTCCGGGGATCTAGTCCTGCATCGGGCTCCATGCTCAGTGGGGAGCCTGCTTCTCCCTCTGCCTCTGCCTGCCGCTCTCCCTGCTTGTGCACTCACTCTCTCTCTCTGACAAATAAATAAAATCTTAAAACAAAATAAACATTAAAAAAAATCAAGTATAGCTGGATTGTGGTATGAGCAGATAGTCTGAAACCCACCTCTAACATTCACGGCTTTGTGATCTTGGTTAGGTCTAGGCTTAAATTTCCTGAGCTCCAAAATGAAGCCACTGGACTACATCATTTTCTTTCAAGCTCTAACAACCTATTCTACTATAAATATCCATATGCTGTCAGGGAGGCTGGCCAACATCTGCTCTATAGAATTAAAAAGTACAGTTTTTAGATTAGCACGTGCCGACATCGAGCAGGCAATGAGGCACATGGGAGAACCTGGGCTGGCTTGAGCAACAGGCTCCCCTCCAGAAGCTCTGGGTTGGGGGTGAGTTTGTATCCTGTTTGCCATCCATAAATCCCAAAGCAGTCTACCATAGTGAGAGAGCCCCGAGGATTGCAGATTTAGAATAGGTTTAATCTCAAATCTTAGCCTTTTTGCTGGTCTGACAACAGCAAGGCGTTGCTTATATGCCTAAGTCTACCTAACAGCGTGGCGTAATTTCTATGGTGAGGCTCCATTCTACCAGGTGATAGATGCAACCGCCAATTCAAGGTGAACAGATTCCACCATGTACATACATGCAACCCGGAGAGTCATCCTTGGTTCCTGTTTGCCAGACCGTGTCAGGACCAGACTCCGGTCCTCCTTCCAGGAGTAGAGTTTGACGGGGGACTGGGTGGGATGGGCAGGGCACAGAAAACGTTCTCAGACTCCTGACCTCCTCTTCTCTGGCCCAGAGCTATTTCATCTGGTTGGCAGATGCAACTGCAGGGCAGCCAACCTACTAAATAAATATGTACCTTCCTCAATCATTTTCCTGGATCTAATCCTTTGCTTTCTCCCCTAAAGACCAAGAGTTTGAAAAAGCCTTTTTCCCCCCTCTTTCTGCTTATCCTTCCTTGAGAAAGTCAATACAATATTCTGGTTCCCTGAATCAGATAAAGGCCAAAAGATACAGGAAGCATCAGAGAAAAAGCATTAAATTTTTACAGCAATCTATGCTCTAAAATTTTAATTAGTAGTGTATATAAAACATTCAGCACCATGCCTCATGCACTGTACACACTCAGCTGTAATTAGCAGTATCTGGTCTGCTATGTTAAAGCATATTTATAACATATGCAAAATGCCCGACATATTCAATAAATATCACTCACATGGAAGAAAAACAATTTTGAGCTTAATATAAAGACTAAAATTTTTTTGGAAGAGGAAGTTAACTGAAATAATAATTCTTTAAAAGCTTTGAGAATTTGTCTTTCCTATTGCTCACTTTACCTCCTATAAGCCACATCCTTATGCTAACTCCAAGTGTACAATTTGATGTCCCTGGCCTTCATGTTCTGGAAAACAGTATCAGCAAAAAGACCCATTAAGCCTCCCCAAATGACACCTGACTTATAACACCGGCCATTAAATCATCAATACACTGGACTGAATGAAATTATTTGCTTTACCTAAATCTAATGGCAGGAAAATAGGAAAAGCAAAAGTATAGATTAGGCTGTGGCCAGAACAGATTCAGAGACCTAGGCTTCTAAGCATATTCGAGAAAAGTATGAAAATGCATCAGGCTTCTCAGATTTCTTCCAGCTTCTGGGGCTACTTCAGTAAATAAAACGTGTCTGAGGGAGGTGAAAGCCATTCTGGCTAACAAACAGGACACAATCTCTCTCCACGGCTAATGGTTTGAGTCAAGGGCACTGGGGTGGCCCTTGCAGTCAATGTGTGGGACTAGGTGAGGAAGACCAAAGAACCTTCACTAAGGCTAGGAAATAAGATTGGAATAAATAAAGGAAAGTATCACTCTGTTGTGTGGAAAGACTATGTCAAATTCATTAAGTTTTAGGGTTAACGTCTTGTACAAAGTCTCAAAGAATACAGAACTAGAGCTCTGTCTGTCATTTCATCAAGTCTCTTCTTTTACTGGATAGTGCCCTTGAGCATAAACATGTTTGAGCTCTAGGTTTGCAGCACACACATGTGTGGGCAGACACTCGCCCCATCATGCCCTATCCTCCTCTAGCTTTTACCTCATTTCTCTGCTCCCTTGCACAGGAAAGCTTTTGGAAAGACCCATCCAGGGATGCCTCTTCTTTAGTCTGCTTCAATCTGGCTTCTGTCAACACTCGAAACGGATTTTGCCAGGTCACAAATGAGATCTGTCATGATCATGGGGCCTCTCCTATCCTCATTCGGGCCTCATTTGAGGAAGCTCAATGGGAGCTCCCTCTTCTTGACATGCTCTCCTCTCTTGGGATCTGTGGCTGGACAACCTCCTGATTTCCTCTCCAGTTTAGGGTTCTCTCCTCTCTCTTGAGTGCACGCCCTGGATAGTCTCATTCACTTCCATGCTTTAAATATATGGGTTTGGTAGAAACAGATGAAATGTCTCCTGCCTTGCAGGACCCGGTGGGCTGTTGTTTCTCTGGAGAGGAGGCAATGCAGTTCACCTGCTGCCCCCTAGTGAGGTGACTCGGGATGCCTGGTGAACCTGTGGCACTTCCAGGGGAACATTCCTTCGGTTTCCAGGCTGAAACCATCAAGCTGGTTCTGAGCTTCAGTAACAGGGTCCAGGAGACCGGATCATGATGGCCCCCTAGCTCTCCTCCATACCTGGCTCCAAACTGCATCCCTAACACTCACTAGCAACTTCACGATCATGGGGAAGGGGAAGGCAAAGGAGGTCGACGGGGCAGGAGAGGAGCAGGGTGACAGGGGCATGCATGGCCACTGCAGGAAGTGTTTCCAATACCGGATAAATAGCCCGGGTGCCAGAACGCTCGCTCTGTTGCCCTCTGCTGTAGAGACGAGTGAAGACAGCAGCCAGAATCAGAGGCACAGACTGAAAAGGAATGCGATATAGGCCACAGGATGACCCCCGCTCCTTGAGGGCTGCAGTAAAGACAGAGGAGGTATTTTTGTGATTTGCAGGGAAAGAAATACTCACCATGGGTAGTAGAGGTCCTGAGCACGGATTCAGAAAATTTTTTTTAAAATATTTTATTTATTTATTCAACAGACAGAGATCACAAGTAGGCAGAGAGAGAGAGAGGAGGAAGCAGGCTCCCTGCTCAGCAGAGAGCCCGATGTGGGGCTCGATCCCAGGACCCTGAGATCATGACCTGAGCCAAAGGCAGAGGCTTTAACTCACTGAGCCACCCAGGAGCCCCAACGGATTCAGAAATTTTGAGGGACTAACCCTGTCCCTGAAACGTAACAGCTGCATTTGGGAGGGGAGGGGCTGGGATGGTAAAGTTCTGTAAAAGGAGGGTTCATGATCCCCACTCCAGGAATGTCTCAAAGATTTCTTTTATGAAGTACAAAAATAGCCCTATTTTTGTACTTCATAAAAGAAATCTTGAATTTAGAAGTCATATAAATCTTGAATTTACAAATTGTGAAAAAAAAGATTCATATTTTTAATAGATTTTATCACAATTTCTTTAAATTGGGGGGGTCAATATGGGGGGGTCACCCATAGTCCACCTAAATATTTATCAAAACTCAGTTTACCCACGAAAAATATATATATTGCATAATGCAAAATTCTTCACATGTGTATCTGCGTGTTTCATTGGAGTTGAGTTTTTGAGTAAGGGAATCTGAGAAGAGAGACAGAACTAGCTGTTTTGAAACAATTCTGGGTGCTGTGTAGGGGTCAGAGTATAGGAGACTAAGGTGGCAGCAAACACGGCAGTTAGTGGGAGACTTTGCTCTTCTAGACAAGATAATGGGGGCTCTGCCTGGGGTGGCAGCAGTGCAGATCGGCTGGTGAGTGGTCAGATTCTAAGTATATTCTTAAATATAGAACCAGTGGGATTTGTAGATTTGCTCAAATTGAATGTGAGAGGAAGAGAAAGATTTATCTACAAAGTCAAGGATCACTGGGGTAGGTTTTGGAACTGAGCAACTAGGAGAATGGTGTTGCCATTCGCTGGGATGGAAAGGTCCAGGGAGTAGGGGAAGTAGGACTGGGAGAGAAGGGATTCCGAGTTGGAGATACTGAGTTTAAGTTCTCTGTTAGCCATTTGACGGGAGGTGCCAGGTGGGCAATGGAACATGAGTCTGGAGTTCAGGGGAGAGGCCCATGCTGGAATCACCAAATTGAAAGGAGTCAACATACAGTGTTATTTAAGGCCGTAAGACAGGATGAGTTCCCCAAGGATGGAGCCTCGGCACTCTGAAGGCTAGGGAGAAGAGGAGGAACAGTAAGGGAGTCCGAAGGACACTGAGGTAGAAGACAGTGAAGCGAAGTGAAGGCACTGAGAGGAGTGAAGCCTGCCAAGGTGGGGAGTCAACAAACAGCTCTGGGTGACTGATTCCAACAATCTGAGCGAGGGACAGGGTGTGCGCTGCTCTGTGGAGGGGGCACGCACAAAGACTTGGGACACACTATGAAGGCAAGGTGTGAGAGGGTTTGAGGAGCCTGGTTTTGACCAGGGGGGTGATACAATCACAGTGTGCTTTAACCACCTTGGGGCCATCACATCTAAAGCATGTGTACCATGTAGTGTGATACCATATACTTTGCATTGTTTCATTAACTATAATCATGTGTCCCTTTTGTAATTTAAAAGCTATTAAAGAAAATTAATTAGAAATACGAGAAGACTAGAAACTAGTAATTGGAAAGTGCAGAGTAACAACATCTCAGGAGAGACATGATGGGGCTAGAATGAGGACACTGGCAGGGAGATGGAATGAAGTCAGACACCAGATTTTCAGAATCTGATGATCTGCTAAGACATGGTTAAAGAGGAGACAGGAGCTGGAGGGGAGTGCTAGTATGCTCAGAGGGGACACACACCTCATCACCAGCCTCTCCCAACCACAACATAATGTGAACCCTCCTGGAGACTTAATCTCCAAAAGTACGTGGTAAAATGTCTCCACATCTTGAGGGCAGGGGGCAAGCAGGAGGGGGATCATTTCCAATATTCAGAAAAATTAACCGATCAGTTACGTGAGTGATTTAATTCCAACTCATTATGCTTTTTTCCCCTGACAGTAAAAACTGGTGGTATGAACTAGTAAAATGTATTTCAAAGAGGACTTTAAGGGGACAACCTCTTTAAAAAAAAAAAAAAAAAAAGTGAGTAATACTCTTTTGGGTGTTTCCTAACAGAAATGAGGTATCTGGTTTTGCCACCTAATTTGGGGATACATTTTATATAACATTGAGCTGTCCAAACAAGAAGCGACCCTGGCCACACTTGCTCCCCAGGTCACCCTCCATGAAGGACAATGTGTCAGCTAGGGGCACACGATACACCTATCTTCAGTAGGCAGTGCAAGACTTGGGGTGTGCGGACTTGGCCTCAGATTTCATGACTCACAGATCCTACCTGAAGTATAAAAAGTTCAAAGCACAGCACTTCCAAAGCTTGTTCAGAGTTTAAGAAATCATTACCTGCAGATAATTCGCCTTAGTGCAAATACCCAGATAACCGGTTCCTCCAGAATCTCAATTTCAGGCTTAGATAGAGCCAAACCTTGAAGATTTATTTACCGGGATTCCAATACTTTGGAAGTTTTAAGGGTTTGTTTTTATGACACTGTTCTTCAGCATAGTATTAGTCTATACTGTACCCGATGGAACTGATACATTTTACTTCTAGGAATACTAACATGGGTTACTCCATCACAGAATCATCACTATGAAGTCCCGTGGGAGAAATGGCCCTCAGGTTTTAGTGCCAGGATAGTTGTGTTATTTCTGGAATATGGGTCTTACCTTGCGAAGATTTATCCGTTTAGGTTCTTTCAAAGGAAAGAAAACTTGAGTTGAAGTCACTGCCTATTTCCAAAAAGTATTCAGGCTAATGTGGCATGCATTTTATTTAAATCTATCTCTAGGTTTTATATTATTTTTACCTATTGATTTTCCATTTAACTGTAATTCCCTTACTCATCTCAGTGTGTGTGTGGTTTTTTTTTTTAAAGATTTATTTGCTGGGGCGCCTGGGTGGCTCAGTGAGTTAAGCCTCTGCCTTCGGCTCAGGTCATGATCATGGGGTCCTGGGATCAAGCCCCGAATTGGGCTCTCTGCTCAGCCCGGAGCCTGCTTCCCTCTCTCTCTCTGTCTGCTTCTCTGCCTACTTGTGACCTCCATCTGTCAAATAAATAAATAAAATCCTAAAAAAAAAAAAAAAGATTTGTTTTAGAGAGACAGTGGGCATGCACAAGTGGGGGAGCACAGGGAGAGAATCTTAAGCAGGTGCTCCACTGAGCAGGGAGCCTGATGCGGGGCTCCATCTCAGGACCCTGAGATCCTGTTCTGCACCTAAATCAAGACTCGGACGCTTGACTGACTGCGCCACCCAGGTGCCCCTCACAGTATGTTTTAATAACTTATCTCACTTCTTTTTTTTTTTTTTTTTTTGGAATGTGGAAGGAAACACATAAAATAGCAAACTTCAGGTTCAGGATAGATATGTGAAGGGGGCAGGGAAAGGAAAATTTGAAATGAATTATATTAAGTTAGAAAGGCCATTGCTACAAAGAGATAAGATGACAGAATGAAAAACTAAAAGGATACGTACGTGTTCTGTATACCAGTGAATTTACTCACATCTCCTTTTAAAAATCTCTCCCCAAACTATAAGATACAAATCTCATGAGCCATCTAAGGAATTCTCGAAGTCATTTTGATTTAGTGTAAAATGTGAAGAGCTATTTCTAAGTAAATTAACATCACACATCCCATATAAAATGAATTCTACCAAAGGTAATTTTAATTTGCTAAAACAAAACAAAACTGAACAGAACAAACCTCCTCTTACTGCCATCTTAGAAAGACAATACCCAAAATTCAAATAACCCATTTCCAGGTGTTATTTAAATGAAGGTATCTGTGTGTTTTTGTGTAAGAAAAACCACTGGCAAACAAACAAAATCAGAACCAAAACACGTAATTCTTGCTGGAATTTCGAATCATTTGTTTTATTTTCCTGTATTGGGAATTTTATGTTTACTTAAAACCTTACAGTATAGCAGAAACAGACATGTTAGTCCATTGTGCCTCTGTATAAACAAATATTTTCAGAGTTTACTCCTCGTATTTTCTTCAAATTGCCCACACAAAACAAACTGCTTTGAGAGAACGTTTTAAACTAGACTGGTAATTTAAAAACAAGTGCAAACTAACGTGAAAAGAAAGAATTTTCCTCTCTTTCAGGACAAATGTTTTATATGAAGTTATCCTCTTCTAACGCCTTTGGTCTTAATTCTGGGTGAACCAGGATGGTCGCTTCCTGTCTCGTTCAATGATTCTCTTACCACGATCTTGTTCAGATGGTACCTCTCCTGTATACAGCACCACAGTCTCCACGGAAGGAGCCTTAAAAGGGCCTCCTTCTTGTTTCCCCATCTGTCTTCTGATTTCTGCAGTCTCCTTGCACACCTTCTCATAGCAATAGCCACAAAGGACGTGTTTCAGTTTCAGGCGACCACATTCAGGACAAACATCAATATTGTTCTTTAAAAAACAACAACAACAGAAACGTATTTTAAGAAGAGGCCTAACACTGCACATGTAATCAGACAGGAATGATGCTTACACCTGAACTTTATTGGACTGTTCATGTCGCATAAGGTCATATACCAGTTCAACCTCACTTTAATTTTTTTTTTTTTTTTTAAGTAGGCTCCATGCACATTGCAGAGCCCGACATGGGGCTTGAACTCATGGCCCCGTGACCAAGACCTGAGATGAGATCAAGAACTGGACATGCAACTGAGCCACCCAGGTGCCCCTTAACGCCACTCTAACAGGGGAACTGAGGACAAACAAGTTTGAATTAATAGAAAAAGTGGGACTAGAACTCAGGTCTACCAACTATGAAGCTGGTACATTTTTACTTAAACACAGCAGCCATACTATGTAAAATGATACTCCATTCCCCCACCTTCGAGTACTGAACATCTAATAAGGAGTCCTTCAACACGATGTTTCTTATACAACAGCCCTTCAACACGATGTTTCTTACACAACAGACAGCCACCAATGTAATAAGAAACCAAGGGAAAGGGAATTCATTGTAATAAGAGATCAAGGGAGAGGGAACTAATTTTTCCCCCCCTGGGGAAAACAAGATGACAAACATTATAGTTGGCTTCCTCTAATGTATCAGTGTAACTTAAATTTCTGTATGAAGCCTCTGGTGTACTTAGTATATGGTGGAATAGTTGGTATATGGTGTAATTTTTCCTTTTATGAATAACGCTGATTATTCCTTAATGTAAAACTCCCTTCTTATGCTACAATTTGAGAATGAGTTTTTACACTCAAGTTCAGTAAGACAATTATAACCTCCGAAGAAATGTTTTCAGTGTGCTCTAAAAGTAGATTTGCAGTAGAAAAGAAAAAGTGTAAAAAGGAATTCCAAGCACTTCATAAAATTAACATATAAACGTTTGTGAGGCAATGACAAAGAAGAGTTTCACTTTTTGAAAGGAGTAAAGAACTTTGCAAATGACTTGCCTCACCAACTTCTCATTTTCCTTGCTACATTGGACGCTGGATTGCATGTCTAACTGGAGGTATGGGAACGATACCCAGTCGGAGCTCTCTTCCTGATCAAAGTACCAGCATAATATACTACGTGTAGCCAGAAGCAATTCAGTGAAAAAGATGAGCCCACGGGGGCTAGTCTTTTCCCTCAGAATAAACGCAATGAGGAAATTCATGGAATAGCTTACTCTCATTCCAAAATTATAAATTCTCTCAACCAAACTGTATGTATTATTGCTTTAATGACATACTTTTCAGTCCCAGACTTTAAGTCCAGTTCCAAATGTGACTCAGTAATACTTTTTGGCTTAAGTTCTAAGGGTGTGGTTTAATAGTGATGTTGGAAGTTTATGAAAGTCAATTCTCTGTTCTTGAGTTTCATCTGCACTGTGCTGCTGCTGTGGAATGTCATGGAGCAAACAGTAACTCAGATCATAACTGTTAAAACCATAAGTTAACAAATCAAAGGTAATAAACAATGTAATTCTTATTTACTAGATCAATGAAGAGTATATCCACAGGGGCAGGGGGGAATAGGTGTGGCCACCTGGAATCCTCTGAGGACAGAAACAGGAAAGTTTCAAGAGAAGAATGTGAGTTGAAGAATCAGACTTTGGGGCACCTGGGTGGCTCAGTGGGTTAAGCCTCTGCCTTAGACTCAGGTCAAGATCTCAGGGTCCTGGGATGGAGCCCTGCATCAGGCTCTCTGTTCAGCAAGGAGCCTGCTTACCCCCAACCCCGCCTACCTCTCTGCCTATTTGTAATCTCTCTCTCTGTCAAATAAATAAAATCTTAAAAAGAAAAAAAAAATCAGACTTCCTAGGCTCACATCCTGGCTCTACCACTTAATAGTTGTTTGTGACTACAGGCAAATTCTTTTTGCCTTAGTTTTGTCAATCCTAAAAATGAGCAAAGCTACTTTGTAGGGCTATTGTGAGGATTTGGCAAGATAATTCACATAAAGCACTTCGACACATCAGGGGCACTAAATAGATATCAGCTATTTTTATGAACAACCCAAGGATTATCTTTCACAGTATTTTATTCGTCACAGTGAAGGACAGAATAAACATGTAAGGGTTAGTAAAACTTGGGATTCAATATACCTACTGCTTCTGACTTCAATTTTAGACTCTGCTCTGATTAAGATGTTTACCAACATGACTCCAAATCACCAGCTCCCAACAAAAGTCACATACATTTTTCATAACCCAGTCCCCAGTCCAGGCTCCAAACTCTCTCCTTGACTGTGGTCCTAACATTTAGGCTACAAGACAGTAGACATTTAAAGATACACAATGAGAAAGCTGTATTTTATTTAGGCCAGAGGAAAGTACGTGTATAAGCTCTAAGAATGATTTATGCATAGGCCATATAAGTACTAAGAGGAAATGCAGTGGTGGATGTGAGAGAAAGCACACCCACAAAAATTAATGTATTACCTTAACTTTAATAAGTTTCTGAGGGTTTCTTCTCCTACAGCGATTAACTTCAATGCTGCGTCTGTTCTTCGGAGCTGCCATCCAAAAGATACTATCTGAAAGGCTGGGAATCTCCTTACTTCCGTTGGTATCATTTGCTGGTTCTGTAAATACAGCTGGACCTTGGATTGCTAATGCTGGCCCTACAAAAACAAAATGTGGAAATACAGAATGGATTTCTAGTTTCTAAATGACTCTTTACATATCATTCTCTTAACCACAGTGATATGACAATAGACATATATAAAATTTAGAATATTATACTCAACAGACATTAAACAGAAGCCTTAGCTATTAAAATACACTAAAACTCAAACATAATGCAATTTTAAACAACGTGAATACAATTTTTTCTTAGAGGCACCTACTGAAATGAATCAGTAAAATTTTACCAATAATTTCTCACCTTATGAAATACAGAACTCAGGGGTTTAGTAGTAAACATGAATAAAGCACTCAAACTGTCCACATTCTACTTGGTAAGCAGTTCCAATTTTACAAATAAATCTAAGCTTGAGATTCCTCAAATATATTTCTACCTTGCATTCAAATATCTGCATCATGGCCCCTTTTTATTATATTCCAACTGAATTACTTCCTTTGTCATACAGTTTGGTAGGCCCTTTAAGTCACTTAGTTCTTCATAGTATTTGGTTACTGTCTATTCTCTAAAGAAAAGAACTAGCTCACCATTCTGCATGGTATTTACTTATATGACTATCAACGTTTCAGTTGTTTTTCTAAGTTGCTTATAAAACCAAAGAGATTCCTTTATCCTTTTCCTACTATTCCTCAGACCTGGAAGATGTCTTTTGGTTTTAGGAACTCTTAAAAATATACAAAGCTGCCTAACATTTAGCAACTGGTATTCCTTTCTAACAGATCTGAAAGTATTGCCAACCAGAGCTCAGTGGTTAACAGCACAGGCTCTGGCCGGCCCGTGTGACCTTGGGACTTTTCATGAGCCTGCTTCTTCCGCTGAAAAGTGGTGACACCTAAGGGGATGGTGTGGAGATTTCCCAGGAAGCATCTGTAGGCTTTGGCTTAGGGTGGGCTCTCCATTCAGACTCCCTGGGTAATATGTTCGGGATACCTTAGAAATAAGCGTAGAATGTAAATGAGAAAGTAATGACAATTTTAACATCCAAGATACTTCTAACTAAAATTCGTTGCCGAGGAAAACACAGGGACCAGCAGTATTAAACTGCAGAGCTCAAACACCATAACGGAGGACAAATTGCTTTAGGGGGTTGGAGGACTAAGATGGAAACAGGATCCAGATAGTGGCGGCCCTGATCTAAGCGAACAAACTTCGATTACATTTTGTGTACGAATGGGACAATCAGACGACTTTTTCTATTTTTCGGGGTTGGGGGAGGCAAAACCAACTTTTTCTACTTTCCACGTAAGGAATTATCCCGGACAACGTCTCCTACCCGCTGCGGCGGATCAAAACGCGGGAGGAGAGCGAACTATATATAAGCTGTACCCCCAAAGCTGCCTGGGGTCCCCTCATCCAATCTCTCCTCCACAGCGGCCTTCCTTACGTACCCCACGGAGGACTGGGTAAACCTGGCCCGCTCTGCTGAAGTTTCCGCTGTAGCAGTTCCCAACAGCTCCGGAGGAATCCCCGGGCGGCCGGCCACGGCGGAAAAACGAGCACCAGCGTGGCCAACGCCATCTTCCTCGCCGCCCGAAGACCACTCCCACCTGGCGGCTGCGTTCTGCCCCTCCTCGAGCATGCGCACAGACGCAGAGTCAGGCAAACCTGGCTGCTGGAACTACAACGCCCAGCATATCCCTGGAGCGGCTCTGACTCTCCTCCAATCAGAGAGAGAGAAAAGAAGGAGCGGGGAGGGGAAATGAAAAGAAACTGGCTCCAGTGCGCATGTGTGCGGATGTGCTTTGGCACTCCAGGTAAAGATGGCGGAGCGCGGTTACAGCTTTTCGCTGACTACATTCAGGTATGGAAGGGGCTCCCAAAGTCCTCCGCGGAGCCGAGGTTGTACGAGTTCTCTCTGCCCGGATTTTTCCGTCCTAGTCTCTGGCTTGATGCTTCCGGGGGGCCCAGTGGGAAATAGGGATGGAAATGCGACTTTGCAAAGTCATTTTCTTGGCCCGCCCGCGGCCTGGGAGCAGCGATGCCGGGAAGCCGCGGGAGCGCGGGTTTGGGGATCGAGGGCGACCTTGGGGCTGCGGGAGGCTGAGGTTCTCAACCAGGGATTTACTTTCACTTTGGAGACTGGCGAATAAGGCAGTTTTGGATTAGCTGCCTCCGGGTGTCCCGTTCGGAACTCAGGATTTCCTTCCTGACCCAAGTAGGCCTGATTGGGGAGCTTCTGGACCTTGGAATCTTGGTCCAATCTTTGGGGTCCCTTTTTTCTATTAGGAAAACCTCATCGTTACAGTTTGGTCTGAGTCTTAGTCTCCATTTGGTACTTCGAAATCTCTTCCCGCTTTCGGTTTCTTCCCTGCCCGGGTTAGAAGTTTAAGGACTAAAAATGAAAGCGCTGATCTTTCTGTCCCCTAATGTTCGTGGGCCCCAGACTAGTAGGCTGCATTTCCGTTTTGGCGATTTTGGGGATGTGGGGGGGAGGATATGTTTACTTTACAAAAAATTGCAGGCTTTTCTATTTTAGGACAAGAGGTTAATAATAGTATATTTTTCAAAATATAGTTGAGATAAACTATTGTTCCAAATGTAAGAAAACCATCAGCCAAGGGTTTAATAAATCGACCCGGGAATTATTTAGTTTGGCCATTTTCTTAGGGATCAATAATCTGCCATTTAGTTGTAATGCAGTTCTATCTGACAGCTAGCTGAAGGCAAGCGGGATCCAACTTGTTGAGTACTTTCTGTGTGGGTGCAATTTAAGCTACTCCATTTCTTTATACTACCGTGTGTGATAAATGTTATTTCAACATCTTACTGGTGAACTAACCACAGGTCGAGCAAATTAAAACTTGGCCAGGGTCAGCGATGAGTAGCTGAGTTCATGTTAAAGCTGGGTTCTTTCCATTTCTATTATTGTATGGTGTCTTTTTAAAATACTAAAATACTTTCCTTACCCTTGGCAGTTTTCAATAATAAATGATTTTTTTGGCCTTTGTGACAATATACAATGATAGAGAACAATATTTGCTAAATAATCACTGTTCATATTTGTGAACAAAGCAAACTTGGTTCTTTAAGAAAGTATAATCTTTTCTTTAGAATAAGTGGAGCTGAAACAAAACATCAGGGACTGGATCCATCTGTAATAATTTATTAAAATAAACTTGTTTTTTAACATAATGGTTCAGCTCTTTTAGATTTAAAGTTTTTGGTTCTAGGCTGTTCTACTCAGAATTAAACTATTAATGGTGGAAGTTATGAGGCTATATTATAGCATGAAAAGGTGTTCTTATGTATTACATTCAGTTGAGAAGATTGACAATGAGTAAACAGTGTGTCTACTAATTAGTGTCTACTGATGCATTCTGAAAAAAGTTTTTCTCTTACTCAGAAATTTTTATTAAAAGAGAGTAAAAAAAGAAACATAACTGTAGATTGGATAGTCAGGAAAAGCAACTGTGGGGGGGTGGTGAATTGTTAGACCATAGGTGAAAAAAGCCAACTATTTGAAGACGTAGGGGTAGAGAGACTGATGGACAGAGGAAAGAGGGTATGTGAAAGTCCTGAAGTTGGGGAAAAAACTTCAACTACAGGAATTGAAACTAAGGCCAGTGTGTTAGAGTATAGTGAGCAATGAGTTAGCATGTGTAGGGCCACTCTTGCAGAGCCCTGTAGGCCAGAATAAGAAGTTTGTATTTTAAGTGAACCAGGAAGTTACAGGACTTAAGTGAGAGGTGATGTACAGTGGTATCGCTGGCTAGGGGGATTGAAGTAAGGGTAGAAAAGAGGAAAACTACGTCGAAGTCAGTTATCCCAGTTATCCCAGTTGCTGGTACTTTGGAATGGACCAGTGGCATGACTGACTAAAAAGATGGTTGATTGCTCAGTGAGCTCATAGACTGGTAAGCTTTCATATAGGAAGATGCAATGCTAGATGTGTATGCAGGTGATTGTGGGAACAGAGAGAAGGTATATTTAAGTTTACCTGAGCCTTTAAAATGTTCCCCAGGAGTATTTGAGTTAGATATTGAACAATTGAAAACTGGGTGGACCCAGTGAGTCATGATATGTTTATCGAAATAGTGACTAATAAAGAAAAACATGTACAGCCTATTTTTTTAAAGATTTTATTTATTTATTTGATAGAGAGAGATCACAAGTAGGCAGAGAGGCAGGCAGAGAGAGAGGGGGGAGCAGGCTCCCCGCTGAGCAGAGAGCCCGATTCGGGGCTCGATCCCATGACCCTGAGATCATGACCTGAGCTGAAGGCAGAGGCTTAACCCACTGAGCCACCCAGGCGCCCCTGTACAGCCTGTTTTTAAAAATTTAAATACTTATTGATGTTATTTCACTCAAGTTAGCTAATTTTGCCATTTAAGAAGTCTTTAAGCTGCCACACCTACACTTACGCTGTACATAGGTCTAGCTGTGTCTCTGCCAGCCAAATGATTGTGACTCCTGGTACTAGGTTATATGTTAGCATACTGACTGAACAGTTTCTTCACACTTTGTTGAGGAAGACAAACATTGTAAGAATAATTTAAGCATGATGACTCCTAGCCAGAGGGGAAGTATGGGACATCATAGGATTATGTGTATGCGACTCAACCTAGTCTGAATGGTCAGGATAGCTTCTCAAAGAACATGACATTTCTACTAAAGATTGAAAGATGACCAGGAGAGAGTTCACCAGAGGAAGGTGAAATGCATTCCAGGCAGAGATGTTAGCTTGTCAAAGGGGTTTTTGAATTCTAAGAGTATTCTGTGGGTCTGGAACAAAGTTGAGGATTGAGTGACAGAGTATCCATAATTTTATGAAGGTGAAACAAAAGACCTTCTGAAACTCAAGGTTATATTTTCATTAGTAGACCGGAGAGATGGATCAAGCTGTGTCATTCCAGACAAATTACTTTCACTCAAGACCTTTTTCTTTATCTGTAAAAATAGGTTAGCCTGCGAATTTGTGATGTTTTAACTCAGCAACTGGATTGAAACGAAGTATGATCTTAAAAGCCAGTTCAGGGCTAGTATTTGGCTATGAAACCCATGGAATCAGATATGTTACATATCATCAGCTCATAGCTTCACGAAATAGCCTTATATAGAAAATATTTTGTCATGGGTGATAACTAGGTCTTACATCTTAGGCCATACCTACCTTATAAAATGTGTAACTCTGGGGCACCTGGGTGGCTCAATGGGTTAAAGCCTCTACCTTCGGCTCGGGTCATGATCCCGGTATTTAAAATTTAGTATTTAACAAACACATAGATGTTCTAATTACATTACTATTTGGTATTTACTTACTGCTAATTTTGTGCCAGGAACAAAAGGCATCACTTCATTTAATCTTCACAGTAATCTTTTGAAATAAGTATAGTCCTATTATCCCCACTTTATGGATGTGAAAACTGAGACACAGTGGGGTTAAGTAATTTGAAGTCACAAGGTTGGGAAGTGTAAAGGCAACAACAGTAATGATGCCTGCTGCTTTAAGAGGCAGACAAGAAACCGGGGTAGAGGGAAAGGAAAAATAAGTGCTTCACTGTGAATATGTTCAAGTTGCCTAGTAAACTCAATTTCTGTACAGCTTTATAATATGAAAGCTCAGCTGTTCTTTGGTGTTTGGTTAATGGATTTGTCCTATATATATGCCCACTCTTAGAGATATTTCTGTTACACATTTTTGAGGATATGAGAATTTAGCAAATATCTTTGTTTCTTTTTAAGCCCATCTGGTAAACTTGTCCAGATTGAATATGCCTTGGCTGCTGTAGCTGGAGGAGCCCCTTCAGTGGGAATTAAAGGTAATTAAACGTTTCATTCATTTCAGATGCCTGTTAATAGTTATCCTAAAGTTCTTTCAGAATTAATTAGTAATTAATACAAATAAATAGCTAGGGCAGCATGATTTTTAACAGTTCTTTCTGTTGATTTACAGTATTTTGAAGTTGAAAAAAACTAATAAGGCAATAAGTCTAAGAAGATGATTTAAATCTTTTTTTCAAAATAAATGTAGTTCCTTTATTTCTCAATTGTAATAACCCACAAATGGTCTTTCCCATTGAGAAAACTGAATATTCTTCTGCTTTTCCACTAATTATATATGGTTTTTATCCTTTCTGTTATTTAGAAAAAGTTAATGCTAAAACTTAATCTAAAGATATCCTTTTTTTTTTAAAGCCTGTATCATTGATTAAATTTCAAATTATAAGAACAGTAGCCAAGTGGGCAGAAGTCCGTTATTTTAAAATGTGTGGACCCTTAGGTGTCCTGGAATACTTTAAGAGATGTTGGGTAATGCCTTTAGCTTTAGGAATTCCTTACACAGTATAGATGACCAGTGAGGGAAAAATGGATTTATCATTTCTTAGGTGATTTTAATGTAGAAGAGGTTTTACAAATAAAAGGAAATAAAGGAGTTTGGGTGAATTGCATCCATAATTAGAAAACTATTGAAGCAGAGTCTTTAAGTGATTAAACCTTTAGCGCCTTTTTTTTTTTTTTTTTAAGCTGCAAATGGTGTGGTATTAGCAACTGAGAAGAAACAGAAATCCATTCTGTATGATGAGCGAAGTGTACACAAAGTGGAACCAATTACCAAGCATATAGGCCTGGTGTATAGTGGCATGGGCCCAGATTACAGGTACTTTTACACTGTTGTCTTTTTCACCATTTTACGAACTGTTTGTAATTTGTATCTTGAGGAGAAAAATCAAGGGATGTTTCTCCTTTAACCTCCCAGCCCTTTATTTTTGTACTTTGTTTAGCATCGTTGGCAGCTGACTTTAGCTTGCCTGCATGGACTACAGTAAGGGTCGCTTTAAGGATAACTCTGTGCCACTCTGTTATAAAAGAGGAGATCCAGTACTTCTCTTTACCTCTGTTTAGTGAGCCCTCCCTTCTGATCACAACCTGTCTTCTACTATCCAAGGGCTAAGCTGTTCTCTAATGCCTTTTCCAAACAAAAGCAATTCAAGTTATAATAAACTGTATCTAGGAAAAGTTATCAGGCAACAAAAGAAAACATTACCATTCAGAGTTAACCCCATTTATATTTGTGTTCTTAGCAAAGGGACAGAATTTTCAAAGGCCACTGAAGTGAAACATCAGGGCCTTTGTTATATAAGAGATTGGCACATTTCTGTGTTTCTCATATAACAAGTAAAGGAGGGTATTATTACTTCATTCCCGATTTTTGGGAAACAACACAGGTAGAACCAAAGTTTCACCTTAATAAATCAGAAAAGGCAACAGTGTTGCTACAATGTGGCCAGGCTTCACTACAGTAGATCCTGTTACCATTGTACAGAAGGGATGCTGCAGTGTACTAATGGAGTACACCGAGGCAGGACCACTGAGGGTAAACTGAGTCTTACACAGAAGGGTAACGTGCATGGTTCAGACCCACAGTACAGGAGCAGTTAAAGGTCCATCCTATTTGTCCTGCTAATGTATTTGATTATCATACAGAATATTAATAATTTTTAATAACGTAAAAATATTTTAAAGTTCTGAATAGCCTCTTGCTGTTCCTTAATCTCTGAACGGTACTCTTTGAAGTGCAGTCTGTGGAAAGGATTGAAGCAGAGTGAGAAAAGTATGCCCTAAATAGTCTGTGTGCATATATGTACGTATGTACATATGTGTACTACTGTGTGGGCATTTGTGTGTTTTGGCTTGACTGAGATGAGAAGAAAGGATGACTGCCCTCGGGAAAGGGGGCACAATCTTGAAGAAGCCATGAAGGGAGGTAAAGCTCCCATTGTGTCACTAAATCTGTTACTGCTGAGCTGACTGGTACCCCTTGTCCCTAATTTTCTTCCCTTTGTCTTATCCTTGTTCCATTTCCTATGGCTCAGCTCCTCTGTGTTGCTCTGGTGTCTTCTCATAAGTTAACTGGAATCAGATGTCAGAGCAAAACTAACTTGGAGCTGGTTGTTACTGTTACACAGATACATGTAAGACTTGTGCTGTAGGCATATGCCTATAGGAGAAGAGTTGTTAAATAGCTGATTGTTAATTAAATCTTACTTCTTCCTTGTTTGTTAGAGTGCTCGTGCACAGAGCCCGGAAACTAGCTCAGCAATACTATCTCGTTTACCAAGAACCCATCCCCACAGCTCAGCTGGTGCAGAGAGTCGCTTCGGTGATGCAAGAATACACCCAGTCAGGGTGAGTTGATTTTATAATTTGAAATGTGTCATGAATTAGAAAAAAAGAAACCATTTTAGGAGAGTGGATGTATTTAAGAAGAGGATTTACTATTCTTGTATTTATTTAATAGAGAAAATCACTATGATGGATATTTCAAATTTTTAATTGGGTGATCTAGAATATTTTCTTAAGGAAAAAATTAGAGCAGTTTCTTGCTGTTGATAATTGCAGAAGCAACTTCTAGATAATGTCTTTTGCCAGTGATTAAAATGCTTCTTTATGGGCAGGTAATTATTGCTGCTTCCACATTTATCTTTGCAGCCACAAATGATTGTAAGCACATGATGAAAGCAGTAACTCTTTGACACATCCATATTCTTCGAATTCTCTGGAATCTGGGTGTGCATGGGGATGAGGAAATATAAAGGCAGTTGCTGATAATATACAGCTAGTGGAAAAGCTGCATTTTTTGAAAGTTGTCATTTTGTTAAGACACAAAATATTACTCCTTACTTGCCCCAATATTTGTGTCTCTCTGTTTACCCAAATAATTTGGTAAGTGTTCCTTTGTACCATAAAGAGAATTTGTTTTAAATTGATTTGTTCAGAAGGGAATGAAATAACTTTTTAAGTGACCTACAAGTCTAATTCATTTTACCCGATGATAGGCTTTATTAATATTTAAGAGTATTAATAAATCCTTACTTTAGGTCGACTTTGACACCATGAAGATGCCGAGTAATTCCGTTTTTCTTTTCTTCAGAGGCGTTCGTCCATTTGGAGTTTCCCTACTAATTTGTGGTTGGAATGAGGGACGGCCATATTTATTTCAGTCAGATCCGTCTGTAAGTATCATACATATTGGAGGGATTTGTTAAAGTACTCCTTGAACATCTAATAATAAAAACAATAACCACAAAAGGTTTAAAATTTAGCAGTATGTCCTTTTTTCTTTTGCACTGGGGCTTTAGAACACATGGAGTAGTGTATATTCATTTGCACATTTAAAATGTTGGTAGTACAGTCTTCTGATGAAGAGGGTCTGCCCTCTGTTTTTCTGCCTTCTCTTCTTCATTAACCTCACATACTTGAAAAGATTTTTTGAAATAGTAGTTACCAGTTTTCTTCAAGTCGGTGGAATTCTCTTGCTTTGACAAATGTGATGACAGGTTCGTGTCTAGAGGCCAGTGCTGTACTCCTTGCCATCTGTTTAATCCTGGGGCTGACTTGAATGTGACTTCTCCTGCACAAACACGGATGTAACTCTTGAAGCCATTGTTTTATAAAGTGGGTGAGTTTGTCTCCTGGAAAGCAGAAGACTGGTATCTGAGTTAGAAGGTGTTTGTAGATGCTACTACTACTCCACAACCATCTCATTTGCTGTGAGGAAAACCAGAAAAAAAAAAATTCATGATGAGGAACGGATCTTTTCAAGTTTGTGGCTCATTAAATAATTGCAGGTTCACTCCGTGTCAATCTTACACTCTAACCTTGTAATTTAAAGAAGCAAAAGAAAAATATTTTGGTTGGTTGTTACTTAAATTGAGGAAACTTAAGTATTTTGAGAGGTAACAGTGTCTGTTACCCCATCTCCGAGCTGCTGAGGCTAAATGACAAGCCCTCTTCCCTCCCTTCCATTGGGGTAGCAGAAGCCACTATTGCTTGGATCCAGGTTTCATTTTTTGCTCTTTTCTTCCCTGTTTTATCTAAAAAGCAGTTGTTTATTTTAAAGTATGTTTGGTATGTTTCTTTCAGTATTTTTCTTGTGCGTGTGCATATTTTTTTTCCAACAGATGCCATATTACACACAATATATTGCTGCTTTCATTTAACATTAGATTATGAAATATCAAAACTATGAAATATTTTTTTAAACTATAAAATATTTTTAATGAGATACTGTCTCTTTTTAATTTATTCAGCAATAATAAAGACTTGCTCACCATTTTTCATACATGTACGATAGGTTTTTAGAGCCCTTCAATCCCAGTAAGCTGAATAATACTTTTGCTTATTTGCCTTAAATTAATCCATTTCCTTTAACCAACTTCTTCACATAAATTGTATACAGTAAATTACACATATTCAAAGTGTACAATTTGATGAGCTTTGATGCGTGTAAATACCTGAGAAAGCTGTCACCACAATCAAAATAGTGACCCTCTCTATAACCTCCAGAAGTGCCTTCATGCCTGTTTGTTACTCACCTTTTATAAAAATAGCCTATTTTGTGACATATTCCATTGCATTACAATATTCTGTGAATTTAGAAGTCGGAGACAGATTTATAGAACTAAAAAAGAAATGGCAGGGTGATATAATAAGATTAATGATTTAAAATACGGTTTATCCTCTTCTCTTCCTCATTAGGGAGCTTACTTTGCCTGGAAAGCCACAGCAATGGGAAAGAACTATGTGAATGGGAAGACTTTCCTCGAGAAAAGGTAGGCTAACTGTAACTAGATTTAGCAAGCTTACTTCATCGTTCTCTACTCTGTTTAAATCATTAACATTATGATTTTAAACACGTTTGTTTTATTACTTTGTATACAGATACTCATTTGTGTAGCCTAGTTACAAATAAAAAAAAACTTCTCTTCACCCTGGCTTCCTAGTCTTTAATATATTAAATGGTAATATTATGTGTTTCTTGTGAACTTTTTTTTCTTTTTTCTACATTCTTAAAGTTGTTTCCTAAATGTTGTTTCTGTTTTTAACCTTTTTCTCCTCCTACAATCTAAAAAAAATTAAAAACTGTTGGATTTGGAGTGAGAAATTTGGGAGGAAAGTTTAAATGAGTTAAGTGGTAACAGTTTACATTATAACAGTTAGAGAAACTGTGAAGCCAAATATCTGGTATTAATGGTAGATTAAATATATGATATATGTGCTTGATGAAAAGTGGAGTACTATGTAAAAATCTGTCAACTACCCTAGCACAACAACCTGCTCTCATTTCCAGCCATATTCTGGACTCCACATTAGTCCACTAAAGAGTGACCTGCATTTTGAAGGGCAGAAGTTTGTAACTGACTAGAACCAGCAGATGGACCTTCTCAGTACATTTTTCACATAATGTTAAGATTACTAAAAATCTTAAACGTGGGATTAATTGGTAAACTCAGATAATTTTAAGATCGTTCTTAAAGCACTTTCCTTTTACATATTAATAGTCTTCAAACATTTCACATGAAGTTAAAACTTAGGAGAACAAACTTAAGAAATTTTAGCAAAGGTCTGACTTCTTTATTTAAAAAATTATAATATTACCACAATATTTTGGTTATATTAAAATATTTATACTTCTGTTAGGTTTTCAAGCTCCATGATTTTAGGATTGCATGCCAAGTAATTCTTATTTGGGGACAGCTATTGCAGTAAGTGGACTAAAAGAATATGTAGCTTAGTATTTTTAGGAGTGTTTTAGATTTTTAAAAATTCTTATGCTGCTGCTGTCAGGTTTAAATCATGTAAATTGTGCCATAAATCATTGTTTTTTCAAAAAATTCTTTAGATATAATGAAGACCTGGAACTTGAAGATGCCATTCATACAGCCATATTAACCCTGAAGGTTAGCATAATTTCTAACAATGGGATTTATAATGAGTTTATAGTTAAATGCTTGGAAAATTGACTTTTTGCCCTCCCTCTTCAATAGGAAAGCTTTGAAGGACAAATGACAGAAGACAACATAGAGGTTGGAATCTGCAATGAAGCCGGATTCAGGAGGCTCACTCCGACTGAAGTTAAGGATTACTTGGCAGCCATAGCATAATAACTAAGTGACTGAAAAATCTGGAATCTCAGATAATCCCTCTACTCAAACATGTTTAAAGTATGTTTTGTTTTGCAGACTTTTTGCATACTTATTTCTACATGGTTTAATGGACTGATGTTTTTAAAATGACACTTATAAATCATAATAAACTGTTAAATCCAACTTCTAGCTTTTTAGGAGTTAGTGAAATTTTAAAATAGTTATTTCCTGCTTTTTATCACAGTTGACTTCTGGAAACTACACTGCAAAGCTGAATGGTGAAATCACTCGTTAGTCTTCATGCAATTTTGGTTCAGTCAAATCTTTTTACACTCTGCTGTCAGATGTTGTCTGTGTGTGTCAGTAAAGCAAAATGCTGATTTTGGTAAACATCACTGCATTCAGAGCTGGGAGAATCTGCAGGCTTTCATGGATTCGTGAGACGATAGGAAGTATAGGTGTTTTGTAGGCACTGTTAGGTGTACATCAGTGAAACCCTAGGACACTGAGGTTGCACTGCGGCTGTGAAGGGTGCTAGGCCAAAGAATCTCCTGTAGGAAATCTGTGATGCAAGTAAATAAAAAATGGTGGACTGGTTCCTGTTGGTTTCTCCATCACAAGTAGGTAAATGTATTTAAAGGAGTCCCTTAGATTCTCCTAGACTTTTTAAACTCAAGGATGAACATAAGTGCTGGAAATAAAATCCTTAATACTTAAACATCAATGCTATGGCTTAAGGCTCTCCCTCATTCATGTAATCTCAACCTTGGCTGTAAATTAAGACTCATATAAGTAGGCAAATAATGTGACCTCTGTTTTCATTATACAGAAAGACATACTGCTTAATTTTGTTTGTTTTTAAGACATTTTTAGGATAAGAGAAATCATTAGTGTGGCCCACAGAACAGAGTTTATGAATATCATTTCCTTTTTTTTTTTTTTTTTTAAGATTTATTTATTTGAGAAAGAAAACATGAGTGGGGTGAAGAGCCAAGGGAGAAGCCGAGCAGGGAGCCTGACGCGGGGCTCGATCCTGGGACCCCAGGACCATAACCTGAGCCGAAGGCAGACACCAAATTGACTGAATCACCCAGGCACTGCTGAGTATCATCATTTCTTACTGACAAACATAAAATAGGCAGTTCCGTGATTCAAATGTGGCTCAAAAGGTTTTAAGATTTAGCTGAGTGTAGGAGAACGGAGTCTTACCTTGGAGTGTTTTGGTCAGGATTCCCAGTTCTGCTCCCCGCCATCACGATAGCTCTGTATCTTAGTGTAGGTGGCAGCAGCTTTATGATGGGAGATGGGAGCTTGACCTCTGACGTCAACATGTTTGTCCTGAAGGCCGTCTCTAATCTCTTGGTCTATTGAGACTCCAGCAGCACCCTAGAAAGAGAACATAGTAGTAGGAAGGAATGGTTTTTGGGTCAGGTCTTAACTTTTCCACTTACTGGCTCAGAGAGTTTTCTGAGGACAAAATTTGATGATGCAAATGAAAGGTCTGCAGGGTTCATGCTCAAGTATTCTGTAAGGTTTAGCTGCCTTTGGATTTATTCAAGTCCTCTCTAATGTCCAATATTCAAAAACCAGAGGAATACCAAAATTCTACAAGTCAAAGAATGGAAAGTAAAGGCAGGCCTATTAAGGAGAAAAGTGTTTGTAGATTCCTACTGAAGGCTAACAGAATAAGTCCACAGAATAAAAGGAGGAAAAATTCACAGAAGCAAATCTATGTCCATATTCTGTTCTCTGGCTCTTCCCCCATTAAATGCAAAGTGTCGTTCCGTTGATGCTGCCTAGAACACTTACCTTTGTTTTCAGTTCTTTCTTTTCATTGACCCAAAAAGCCATTCCTTTTGCTCCCAGTTCTTGGGGAATTCAGTTTTTTGGTCTTGCAACCCCATCCCTAAATGTCTCACAACTCTTCAGTCATTCCAGCTTGTGGAATTGAGCTTCTTTAAACCTCTTTAAGCATCACAGTGCTCCTAATGTTCACAGCCCCTCTCTGATCTTGGTTCATTTTTTATCTTCCCACTCCTAAAGGCTTTGCCTCCACTTGTTCTGTCCTTTCTCTTAAGTTTGCAAACCACAAACTTAAGTTTGCAAAATAATTATTGGTTACGAAACATGGAGAATGTTTAAATTCATATATTGATCTTTATGATTACCGAGTGCTGATTGACTGGGCTCTGACTGGGTGATAAGGAGGGTCAAAGGAGTTTTCATCTGTTCATTGATGTTCATGGATGAAAACTGCTAGCCTAGTCCTTAAACTCCTCTGTTTACCAGATATCCAGGTGAGTGATAATCAGCTTCCTAAGCATGAGCATATTTTAAAAAGTTAGATAATTTTAACACTTCATTTGAGGCGATGCTCCTGAGTTTCATTACTTTTAACTTTTTTAGGTATTCCAGCAAATACTGTCCTCCATATTTTAGATAGTAGGCTTATGCAGTTCTCTGGATTCCTGGAGGTTAGCCACTATGTAGACTTTATATTCTGCAAGGTGAGAATTTAGAACTCTTTATCCTCACTTTCTCTCTGCCTCAGTTTAATTAGATCACAATGTTCAGTGTAAAAGCTTTTATTAATGGCTTTGTAAGTAAACTGTTATTATATTTCCTAAATAAATTTCCTGGAGGTGATAATTGCTTCACTTTTTTGTATTCTGTGTAGCTATCACCAATTCTGAGATTCCCCCGACAGGATTGTAAAACCTTTTTACATACTATTTCCCTCAGTAAGTCATGTCAAGTGATCTTCACTGTTCTCTCCCTCATCCTCCAGTACCCTTCTTCCCCTCCAAATGCCTCCAGAAGTTTTTCTCTCAGAACCCTCTTTCTGCTCTGCTCCAGGCTAGTTGCAGGTTTGAAACTATATTCTATCTCGGTTGGCTGGGTTTAAAAATTCTAGGTTAGGTCCACAGAGAGCCTGCTTCCTTCTCTCCCTGCCTGCCTCTCTACTTGTGATCTCTGTCTAAATAAATAAAAAATCTTAAAAAAAAAAAAAAATTCTAGGTTAGAAATGATCTCCACATTTTACAGGCATTACTCCTAGATTCCAGTGTTGCTGATCAGAAACCTAATGCTGTTGCATATGTTTTCCACATCCTTTCTTTATAACTTTTTTCCCCCTCAGCAGCTAGGACCTTTTATTTGTAACATTCTGAAATTTCACAGTGACATGTCCTTTTCTGTGGGTTTCTTAACATTGTGCTGAGCATTCAGTAGGCCCTTTCACTGTAGAAACTAAAATCTTTCAGTTTTGGTCAATTTCCTAGTGTTTGAGAAATTTCCTTTTTTTTTTTTTTCTGTATTTTTTGCTTGTCTCTATTGTACATTCTAGTACAGTTCTACTCACCCTTACCTACTCTTAATTGATATTATAAAATTGGGTATATCATTTTTAATTTTGTATATGTGCTGCCGAAGCGAGCACTATCATTTTTAATTTTGAAAAATTCTTTCTTACACTCTCACCTCCTTTTTAAAAAGTCCTAAAGTCCTCATGTTTCATGAATGAATTGCCTTTTATCTGAGGAGGCTAGTTATAGAATGCTTTTAAAAACCATTTTGTTCTACTTTCTGGTTTACTTAAAATTCCAAACAGAAAAATGTTTGGAAGTGCTGTGTTTGTGAGTTCCAGACCTACTTACTGGGGGTTGTTGCTCTCAACCATTTCTCACTGGTCTTCCATTTGCCCAGTTTCTCCAGAGAAAAATAGGACTTAGGAAGAGGAGTGTCAGCATCCTGGGAGAGGCAGAGAAGGAACTAATGGTATTTCACATTCCACAGAAAATTGTCCTTCTTCATGTGTCTGGAACCCCTCTGACTCCCTGCCATCAGCATGGTAGTTTTTTGCCAAGAGAAGGATGGCTAAGCGCATTGGGCCTGAGAGAGAACTTGAATGTTTGTTTTTACAAGGTTATAAGGCAGGGCCCATTTTCAGTCCAGCTGTACCACTCCCCTTCCTTCTACCTTCTAGGCACCTGCAGTTCCACAACCTTTCTGGGGTTCTGCTTTGTGAGTCACTTTCTGCAGACATTTTCTTCCACTGTGCAAACTTCTCCATTTACAGAGAGGCTGTCTGGGCTAGATAACCTCTTTGTAGTGGCCTTAGCTTTAAAATATATCCACCTTTAACCTTGTGAAGAGGATTAAATAAGTTAATATGTGAAAAGCACTTAGAATAACGCCTGCCATAAAATAAGCATTGAGTAAGTGTTATTACTGCTCTTTGTCTTCCAAAAATGTATTGACATTTCATGTGCAGTCATTTTCTTGTTCTTGTTACTTTTGTGGGTTTATTCCTTTTCCTTTCCTAAGGGTGTCAAATAAGGTTTGGGAGGAGACATACATTAGGATTAATAGGATTAATACATAGGACATAAAGGATTTGAAGTCCTTTAAAAAATTTTTTTTAAATTAGCTTTACTATATAAAAAGTCCTAAGCCTGTGGTTGACTTTGGACACTCTTATTAGGCTAGTGCAAGTTTCTTCCTCTCAGAAGTCATTCAATCATATGTCCAGAAGGGTAGCACATCTCTGGTATCACGCTTTCTATGGAGAGCTCAGAATCGCGCAGTAGAAAGTGCTTTGGCTTGGAATCAAGAGTCCCAGCTCTAGCACTTAACACCTGTGAAAACTTTGAACACACTTTCTGTTTTCTCTTCTGTTAAAATGAGCCGAAAATTCTTCCACTGCCTGCCACTCGGTAAGGGGTTTGAGCTTGACGGCAGAAGTACAGTCCTTGGGCGCAACCGGGAGATAGTCTCCACCAAAATGCACGACTTCTACCCCGGGAAAAGTCCAAACCGAGCTTAAGGGATTAAGCGCGGGGTCAGCCTGGGAGACCGAGTGGCCGGCGCCCTACTGGGAGTGCTGCCTGGCCCCGAGAGCCCCACCTTTGCTCCCCCCGGGCGAGGTGGCCGCGAACCCACAGTTTCTTCCTGATGCGAGAGTGGGAGAAGCCGGGTGCTCTCAACAGACATGGCGGCCGCGTTAGCGTCAGCCGCGCTCGGGAGGCCACGCTGCCACCTGGGATTCGCGGACTCGGCGTCACCCGGCGCGGGACCACGTGACTCAGGAGGCTCCCGAGGCGGCGGAGCTCGCACGGGCTGAGCAGCCGCAGCCGCTCGAGTGGGGTGGGGTCTGCTGAGCGAGCTTTCCCGGCGGGTCCCGGCCTCGCGCGCGCACGTGTCTGCCTGCTCGCGCACGCGGTCCTGGCGCTGCCGGTGAGGAGCTGGGGAGGCGGAGGGAGGGAGCGGGGCGCCACTTCCGCGGCCTGGAGGGGGTGGGCCGGCCGGCGAGGCCGGGAGGGGCTGACTCCGGGCCGCCGCGCGCCCCCCTGTCCTGGCCTCTGCGGCCAGCGCTGGCTTCGGGGGCTGTTTGAGCCCGAGTTAGCGTGGCCTGGCCGAGATGTGCGGGCGGACCCGGTACGGCTGCAGGGTCCGATGCCCGTCCGGAAGGGCCAGCCGACCTCCGTGTCGCCGAGGGCTGCACTCTCGGGGGGTTCTAGTTTATCTTTGGGCTTTTCCTTCCTGGGAGCCGGAGCCCAGTTCGTTGGCCCCTTCTGTCTTTTAAAATGTCCTGGGTTGACGTCTAATGCAGGAACGAGGCAGTCTTGATTCCTTGGCGGGTGTACCGTGTGCCCGTGGGATAGCACGAGGCAGTCGGGTAAAGAGGACCCACTCACCAGGGAGGAAAAGGTCAGAAAGGCTTAGAGTGGTCATTTTGGGAGACACTTTTGGTTTGGACCATTTGCTAACCGGCTAGTCTGTGTGGATATTTTTAATTTAATCATGCTCTCTCTTCACTTTCCGAGACTTTTATAAAAATTGTTCTCCAACCAAACAGTAAAGCTGCTGATAAGGGAACTCCTTATGTAGCAGCTTGCCGAACTCCTGCATTTTATCTTGACCCAGGACGTGTTGACCATGACCTTCAGACTGAAGAAATAAAGGTCTAAAAAAGTGTATCAGAATCCAACATGCCAAAAGAAGAGTTTGGAAATACAGGTATCATCCTTTCCTTAGTAGTCACAGGAGGAAGTCACTCCAAAATCAGCCATGCAGAAAAAGAGTCAGCCTCCATAAGCTTTGTTGCTAGATTGAAGTTGTATAATCCTCAGTGAAGAATTGATTGCCATCTTTCTTAAGACTGTTTCGATTTGCCTTGTTTCTTTTCTTTCCATAGGAAAGGAATAATGCTGCAAGCATGTCTGCACACTCCATGCTCTGTGAACGAATCGCCATAGCCAAGGAACTGATCAAGAGAGCAGAATCACTTTCTAGATCAAGAAAAGGTGGCATAGAAGGTGGCGCAAAGCTGTGCAGCAAATTGAAGGCAGAGTTAAAATTCTTACAGAAAGTAGAAGCCGGGAAAGTAGCAATTAAGGAATCCCATCTACAGAGCACTAACCTAACACACCTAAGAGCCATTGTGGAATCAGCAGAAAACTTGGAAGAAGTTGTTAGTGTTCTTCATGTCTTTGGTTACACAGATGCCTTGGGAGAAAAGCAGACCCTTGTGGTGGATGTGGTTGCAAATGGTGGTCACACGTGGGTGAAAGCCATTGGCCGAAAGGCTGAAGCTCTCCATAACATTTGGCTGGGCAGGGGCCAGTATGGTGACAAAAGTATCATTGAGCAGGCTGAAGACTTCCTCCAGGCCAGTCACCAGCAGCCAGTGCAGTACAGCAACCCTCACATCATCTTTGCATTTTACAACAGTGTCTCCAGCCCCATGGCAGAGAAGCTCAAAGAAATGGGCATTTCTGTGAGAGGAGACATAGTAGCCGTTAACTCTCTGTTAGATCACCCTGAAGAGCTCCAGCCCAGTGAGAGTGAGTCGGACGATGAGGGGCCTGAACTTTTGCAGGTGACCCAAGTGGACCGAGAAAATATTCTAGCAAGTGTTGCCTTTCCAACGGAAATTAAGGTCGATGTGTGCAAAAGAGTGAATCTGGACATTACGACTTTAATCACATACGTATCTGCCCTCAGCTATGGAGGCTGCCACTTTGTTTTCAAAGAGAAAGTGCTTACGGAACAAGCAGAGCAAGAGAGGAAAGAGCAGGTTTTACCACAGTTGGAGGCATTTATGAAGGACAAGGAGTTGTTTGCCTGTCATTCTGCTGTCAAAGACTTTAAGTCTATTCTAGATACCTTAGGAGGACCTGGGGAGAGAGAGAGGGCCACTATGCTGATTAAGCAAATTAATGTGGTGCCTGACCAGCCTTCTGAGCGTGCCTTGAGGCTAGTGGCCAGTTCAAAAATCAATAGCCGCTCACTAACAATTTTTGGGACAGGAGACACTCTAAAAGCCATCACAATGACTGCCAATAGTGGTTTTGTCAGAGCTGCCAACAACCAGGGTGTTAAATTTAGTGTGTTTATCCATCAGCCTAGAGCACTTACTGAGAGCAAAGAGGCTCTAGCCACCCCTTTACCGAAAGACTACACGACTGCAATGAACACTGATGATACCCTTTAAATATTGTCATGGAAATAAGTTATTGATACCAAAGGCTGGGTCTTCCCATCTTAAATGGGAATGAAGAAAAGGTCTATAGTAAAAATAATACTTAGCACTCTTAACCTGTAGAGTTGATTGTGTGTGTCATCTATAAAATACATAACCCAAAGTAGAAAAAGCACAAGAGACAAGAGTATTTATCAAACTGCCTACATTTTAGCAACTAAGAACAGAAATACATCTATATAAAGCTTTTAGCTGTGTGGCAGTACTTTTATTTGATCTAGTAGGGCAACAACCCCCTAGTAGCAATCAGCATTTCATGGAATGTGGCTACCTGCGTCTTGCATAAAATACCTGGAGAAAACTGAAGCTTGTTTTTCCTTGTATTGGTTCATTATTCATGTGGGTTGAGGCTGGGAAGTTTATAATTAGTTTTCAATTATAAAGTTGCAGCCATTATGAATGAAAAGAAACTTCCTTGATTGTTCATGTCAGGCATACTCTGGTGCGTGCATTTACAAAGTACATTAATATAGAAGAAAATAAAATGAATACTGGGCATGTGAAACCCGTGAACCGATGTATACGCCTTTGTGAAAACAAAGATAGTCCCACTACTATACACCTGGGACGTTTAGTGTAAAATATTAATTTGAGGAAATTGCAAAAGAATTACCAAAAACATTTTAAAAGAATTCAAATTTTACTTTTAAGTACAAAGAGTTCCCATATTGCAAGTATTTGACTTATAAATACTGCCTTTACTCTCTCTTTTGCAAGTGGCAAGTGACAAGTGCATTACTTCACTCTTGTGAAATGGTGGTAGGCGATCCCGTGCCTGTTGCATGACACAAGTTGTGATTAAAAATAAATTTTTTATGTCCACATGGCCCTAGGTGCTTTATTTGCAGCAAAGCAAAGTAGGTTAGCAAAGGAGATACGTATTGACCATATTTTAAAAATTGGGACATTTAAGTCATAGGGCTTAAGTATTAAGGCAAGCTAAGTGTGGGAGCCGGTATTAGAACCCATTGCCACAGCCTGACCTCATTGTTTTGTGCCACCTTTGCTGTTTTATGAGAAGGGAACTCAGTTTCCAGGCCCAGTGTTTGTTGTGGGGGCGGGGGTTGAATTTGATTATAGGATGTCCATGAACACTGCAGTGAAATGCGAAAGTAAACTTGGGAATGTTTCTCTTGGGAGCGATCCCATTGCTATCCCGGAACACATTTCTTAGGGGAGAAGTCTGTGATTAGGATTCCGATTTAGAATAGAGAGGTGGATTTAACTTGCATTGCAACTGAAATTGTATAGTGTTAAAAATTGGGCTTAGGCCTTCTTGAGAACCTATGAAGGTACTAAGGTGCTTGGTACTGAGCACTTAAAAATTTGGTCTAGGGACGCCTGGGTGGCTCAGTTGGTTAAGCAGCTGCCTTCGGCTCAGGTCATGATCCCAGCGTCCTGGGATCGAGTCCTGCATCGGGCTCGTTGCTCGGCAGGGAGCCTGCTTCTCTCTCTCTCTCTCTGCCTCTGCCTGTGCTTGCTCTCTCTGAAAAATAAATAAAATTAAAAAAAAAAAATTTGGTCTAAGAAAAAAAAATGAGGAATTGGTCTTTGCCCCAAGGAATTCTTAGTCTGAAATGGAGTTGAGTAACTGAAGTGTAGTTACTTTATTGAGTGTTGTCATGTGCCAGGCACAGCACAAAGGGCTGAGCTTTCAGGGAGTAGCAGGAAGAAGGTAGATTTCTATCCCTTTCCACGATGCATTAATACTGAAGAACTTGAATCTTTGCCAACAAGAATGTATACAGCCACAGCACTCTTGGAAGAAGCTGATTTCTGAAGTGGCCATAGCTGTGGTTCTCTCATGATCTTTTTCCTTTTCTGGACATTCAGTGATTACAGTTCCTAATGACATAATCAATAATGCAAGCAGCATTATGCAACCAGTTAAAAACTGTCAAGTCCAAAGAATCATGGTTATAAAGCAAAGTGAATGTCCAAAACATTTTTTTAAAAGATTTTATTTATTTGACAGAGAGATCACAAGTAGGCAGAGAGGCAGGCAGAGAGAAGCGGCGGGGGGCGGGGGGGCACGCTCCCCGCTGAGCAAAGAGCCTGATTCGGGGCTCAATCCTAGGACCCTGAGATCACGACCTGAGCTGAAGGCAGAGGCTTAACCCACTGAGCCACCCAGGTGTCCCTTGTCCAAAAGATTATGAACATGAAGATGTATAGTGTAAAATCTGTGGTGAAGTGGTGTGTGAAAGAAAAAGCATGTTAAAAAATCCTCATCTCATTCAGAAGGGACTCAACAGCAGTTCTGATTGTTGCCATTAAAAAATAGCACAGGGGGCGCCTGGGTGGCTCAGTTGGTTAAGCATCTGCCTTTGGCTTAGGTCGTGATTCCAGGGTCCTGGGATCAAGCCCTGCCTCGGACTCCCTGCTTGATGGGAGGCTTCCTTCTCCCTCTCCCACCCCCCCGCTTGTGTTCCCTCTCTTGTTCTGTCTTTGTCAAATAGATAAATAAATAAATAGCACAATATAATTTGAGGTGTCAAATAGGAAATGTGACTGATGGTACAAGTTAAACCAAGCTGACTCGCTTTCCAATGAAGGGTGAGTTTGGAGAATAAATGCAAACCATATATGGAAAGACAAGTCAAAGGCATTCCCAAGGAAGCATAAAAACCAGAAAGCATAAAATAAGAGACATATAAGGCCAAAAAGGATAAGCTGGAGAGAAGATAAATGATTGCAGGGAAATATACTGTATCTGTATATTGTTTGGATAAATTTGGAAAATTCAATGAAATAGGAATTAGAATTGAAGTAGAAAACCTAAATAACCAATAGCCATTGAAAAAAATTGTTAAAGTTACTAAGTAATGACTTCCAAAAAATGTCCAGGTTTGGTTAGCTTCATTAGATAAGTGTTTGCTTACTTTTAAATATCAGATAATGCTCTTGGTCTTAAAAGTAATATGGAGCACACCACCATAGTGGGGTGGACAGTATTCAACACAGTAGCCATGGTGTCCTCCTTACCACCCAACCCCTTTCCTAGGAGAACTCTGGCTTGCTCCTGCTTGACTGTGGAGCCTAGGTGGAGGACTGGAGCCCATTTGTGCCATCTCGGCCAATCATCTCAGATCATCACCATATCGGGAATGTTTTCAAGTTCATTTTGTGGAATATAAGAATAATTCTGACACTAAAACATGACATAGTGTCCAAAAAAGCTGCAGCAAAATTTTGGTTTAGGTCAAATAAATAAAATCTAAAAAAAAAAAAAAAGAATAATGCACAAACATGGGACGTCTGCATGGCTCAGTTGGTTAAACGATTGCCTTCGGCTCAGGTCATGATCCTGGAGTCCTGGGATCGAGTCCTGCCTCGGGCTTCCTGCTCATCAGGGAGTCTGCTTCTCCCTCTGACCCTCCCCTTCTCGTGCTGTCTCTCTCTCTCTCTCTCTCTCTCTCTCTCTCATTCTCTCTCTTTCAAACAAACAAACATCTATCTCTATATAGATATAGATATTGATATATGTAGATTTTTTTTGATATTGATATATTGATCGATTGCAGGGCCCCATGCCCATCCAGAAGACCCCCCTGCCCTGACTTCCTGACCACCCCAGGCTGCATTCACGGGGTCTCGTTTATCTTTGGGATTTTTCTTCCCTCGGGCGGGTGCTGAGTTGGTGGGCCCCTTCCCTCTTTTTAAAAATGTGCCGGACCCCTTTCCACCTTTAAAAACCTTTCCTTGGGAGAAGGAGCAGGCTGAGACGACATCAGGCAGCAGGAGATCAGCTAGATAGCCTATCAAACCATCCCAAATACCTACGAATCCAACAGGAGATCGAAGAGAAGAAAAACAACATTTCTAGAAAGAGAAAATTGACCACTTTCTAAAAGGTAGGACCAGCGGAGAAGTGAATCCAACGTGACGGGAAGATAGACCCCAGGGGGAGGGGCCGGCTCCCGGCAAGCGGCGGAGCACAAAATCAGGACTTTTAAAAGTCTGCTCCACGGAGGGACATCGCTCCAGAGGCTAAACTGGGATGAAGACCTCACGTGGACAGCTTGGACTCAGGTCCCGCGGGGTCACAGAAGGATCGGGGGTGTCTGAGTGTCGCAGAGCTCACAGGTATTAGAGAGGGGAAGCCGGCTGTGGAGACAGAGCCGAGGTTTCCTAGAGCCGTGGTCTGTGACACGGGACGGTGCTCTGTGACACGGGCCGGTGCTCTGTGCGAGGGTTCCCCACAAGATCCGGGGAGCCTCCGACCTGGGAGAGCTCAGGGATCTACAGGGTTTGGAGACTCCAGGTGGGACTGTGCCAGAGACAGAGACGCTTGGTCACAGGCTGGGTGAGCTCGGAGCGCTCCCAGAAGCCAGTGAGACGGGACTGCTTATGCACGATTTTCTCCAAGCGTGGCTGGAGGCTGGGGAGACAGGAGTGATTAAACGCTTTTCTCTGAAGATGCACTAAAGACTGGGGCCCCTAGCTCTTGGCTCCTCTGAACAGGAGATTGGGAGGCCGCCATATTTATTCCCGTCCTCCAGAACTCTACGGAAAGTGTTCAGGGAACAAAAGCTCCAGAAAGTGAACCTGAGAGGATTACTTAGCCCGGCCCCTGGTAAGGGCGGTGCAATTCCACCTGGGGCAGAGACACTTGAGAATCACTACAACAGGCCCCTCCCCCAGAAGATCAACAAGAAATCCAGCCAAGACCAAGTTCACTTAACAAGGAGAACAGCGGATTCTTTTTTTTTTTTTAAAGATTTTATTTATTTATTTGTTAGAGAGAGAGAGAGAGAGCGAGCACAGGCAGAGTGGTAGGCAGAGGCAGAGGGAGAAGCAGGCTCCCTGCCGAGCAAGGAGCCCGATGTGGGACTCGATCCCAGGGCGCTTCGATCATGACCTGAGCCGAAGGCAGCTGCTTAACCAACTGAGCCACCCAGGCATCCCAGAACAGCAGATTCTTATCTGGACAAAATGACAAGGCGGAAAAACTCACCACAAAAAAAAAGAACAGGAGGCAGGACCGAAGGCTAGGGACCTAATCAATACAGACATTGGTAATATGTCAGATCTGGAATTCAGGACGACGATTCTTAAGGTTCTAGCCGGGCTCGAAAAAGGCATGGAAGATATTAGAGAAACCCTGTCAGGAGAAATAAAAGCCCTTTCTGGAGAAATAAAAGAACTAAAGTCTAATCAAGTTGAAATAAAAAAAGCTATTAATGAGGTGCAATCAAAAATGGAGGCTCTTACTGCTAGGATAAATGAGGCAGAAGAAAGAATTAGTGATATAGAAGACCAAATGACAGAGAATAAAGAAGCTGAGCAAAAGAGAGACAAACAACTACTGGACCACGAGGGGAGAATTCGAGAGATAAATGATAACATAAGATGAAACACCATTAGAATAATTGGGATTCCAGAAGAAGAAGAAAGAGAAATAGGAGCAGAAGGTATACTGGAGAGGATTATTATAGAGAATTTCCCTAATGTAGCAAGGGGAACAAGCATCAAAATCCAGGAGGTGCAGAGAACACACCTCAAAATCAATAGGAATCGGTCCACACCCCATCATCTAATAGTAAAATTTACAAGTCTTAGCGACAAAGAGAAAATCCTGAAAGCAGCACGGGACAAGAAGTCTGTAACATACAATGGTAAAAATATTAGATTGGCAGCAGACTTATCCACAGAGACCTGGCAGGCCAGAAAGAACTGGCATGATATATTCAGAGCACTAAACGAGAAAAGCATGCAGCCAAGAATACTTTATCCAGCTAGGTTATCATTGAAAATAGAAGGAGAGATAAAAAGCTTCCAGGACAAACAAAAACTGAAAGAATTTGTAGACACCAAACCAGCTCTACAGGAAATATTGAAAGGGGTCCTCTAAGCAAAGAGAGACCCTAAAAGTAATAGATCAGAAAGGAACAGAGACAATATACAGTAACAATCACCTTACAGGCAATACAATGGCACTAAATTCATATCTCTCAATAGTTACCCTGAATGTAAATGGGCTAAATGCCCCAATCAAAAGACACAGGGTTTCAGAATGGATAAAAAACCAAAACCCATCAATATGCTGCCTACAAGAAACTCATTTTAGACCTGAAGACACCTCCAGATTGAAAGTGAGGGGGTGGAAAACAATTTACCATGCGAATGGACATCAGAAGAAAGCTGGGGTGGCAATCCTTATATCAGATCA
>ML105763.1:23888-37129 GCA_003697995.1 Taxidea taxus jeffersonii | reverse complement strand
GAAGGCAGAAGCTTAACCCACTGAGCCACCCAGGCGCCCCTGAAAAAATAATGACTTATAAGATCCCTAAGAGAGGTGAGAACATAGAGCAAACCATTGTCATCAAGATTAGAGACACAGGCTGAGGAACACAAGGAGTCATGGCTTAAGAGAGCAGGCTCACAAGTGGAAACTATCATGGGAAACAGTCCCAAAGTAAGAAAATCTGAACTGTAATTGACAAATTGCTGGAGGCTTAGTGTGCAAAGTCTAAGAGTAAAACAGCAGGAGACCCAGTCATAGGGGGTACCCCCATGGTTTTGTGAGATCTACCTCCAGAAGTTTGACCAGATTCTCACAGTAAATATCACAGAGAAATCCCCTCATGCTTTCAGTAGGGGGAAGGGAAAAGGAACTGCTCTCATCTCAACCATGCTTGCCCCCAGGAGAAACTTACCAAGAATCTAGCCTGGAATATCATCACCTCTTCCCTGAGGAAAGGGAAATATCCAACTCCAGCCCAAATCAAAGTTAAAGAAGCCCTGAAAGAAGCCGGGGGGGGGGAAAAACACCTTACCTATAGTGCACAAAATATAATCATTCCAAACTTTATGTGGAGAGGTTAAAGATCCATAATAGCCAAATCAATATAGAAGGAGAAGAGCAAAGCTGGAGGACTGACACTACCCAATTCCAAGACTTACTATAAAGCTATAATAATCAAGATAGGGTGGTATTGGCAAAGGAATAGAAAAATTGATTAATGAAACAGAATAGAGAGCCCAGAAATAGAGTGACATAAATATAGTCAACGGATCTTTGAGAAAGAGAGAAATCAATACAATGAAGCAAAGATTAGCTTTTCAACAAATGGTGCTGGAAAAATTGGATATCCACTTGCCAAAAATTAATAATAATAATTATAAACTTGGGTGCCTGGTGGCTCAGTCAATTAGGCATCAGACTCTTGATTTCAGCTCAGGTCATGATCTCAGGGTCTTGAGATCAACCCCTGGATAGGCTTCACACTCAGCAGGAGAGTCTACTTGAGATTCTCCCTCTCCCTTTGCCCCTTCCCAAGTTCACATGCACACCTGTTTTCTCTCTCTCTCTCTCTCTCCAAAATAAATAAATAAATTTTTTAAAAATTAACTTAAAACTTAATATCATAAACCTAAATGTAAAATGCAAAACTATAAAGCTCTCAGAAGATAGCATAGGAGAAAGCCTAGATGACCTTCGGTACTATGCTGCCTTTTTAGATACAGCACCAACAATCTGTGAAAGAAATACTTGATAAGCTGAACTTCATTTAAATTAAAAATGTCTGTTCTGTAAAAGACAATGTCAAGAAAATGAAATGACAAGCTATAGTCTGGAGAAAATATTTGAAAAAATACATTTGATAAAGGACGTACCCAAAAATTCAGTAGTATAAAACAAAAACCCAATTAAAAAATGGGCCAAAGACTTTAACAGAAATTTTCTCTCACCAAAGAATATACATGGGTGACAAATGAGCATATGAGAAGATAACATTAGGGAAATGCAAACTTAAAAATCAATGAAATACCACTACATCTCTATTAGAATGGACAAAATCCAGAATACTGACAACACCAAATGCTGGCAAGGATTGGAGTACAGAAACTCTCATACATTGTTGGAAAATGCAAAATGGTACAGTCACTTTGGAAGACAGTTTGGCAGTTTCTTACAAAACTAAACATACTTTTACCATATGATCCAGCAATCATTCTCCTTGGTGTTTACCCAAAAGAGCTGAAAACATGTTGCACAAAAATCATCACATGGATGTTTATCACAGCTTTATTCATATTGCCAAAACTTGGAAGCAACCAAGATGTCCTTCAGAAGGTGAATGGATAAATAAACTGGTACATCCAAACAGCAGAATATTACTCAGGACTAAAAGAAGCGAGCTATCAAGCCATAAACAGACATGGAAGAAACTTAAATGCATATTCATAAGTGAAAAAAGCTAACCTGATAAGGCTACATACTGTATGATCCCAACTATATGACACTCTGGAAAAGGAAAAAAGTATGGAGACAGTATAAAGACCAATGGTTTCAAGGGTCTGGGAGAAATGGGGTGAGTAGGCATAGCACAGAGGATTTTTAGTGCAGTGTAAATACTCTGCATGATAATAAAATGATGGATACATGTCATTGCACATTTGTTAAAAGCCATGTACAACACCAAGAGTGAAACCTAATGTAAACCATGGACTTGGGATGATAATGATGTGTCAATGTCAATGTTGGTTCATCAATGTAATAAATGTACCACTTTGGTAATGGGGGAGACAATGCATGTCTTGTATCTTTCCCTCAATTTTTCAGTTAACCTATAACTGCTCAAAAAATAAAGATTTAAAGAAAAAGAAAGAAATTCAAATATACAACTTACATACATCATGGGGAAAATATTTGTAACATAAATATTAAAAACATGATTAATATTGCTCATATGCAAATCCTATACATCAAATTTTTTTAAGAGAAACCCAATAGAATAATCAGTAATAGATTAGAATTTAAAACTCACAAAGGGGGGTGCCTGGGTGGCTCAGTGGGTTAAGCCTCTGCCTTAGGCTCAGGTCATGGGTCTCAGGGTCCTAGAATTGAGCCACACATCCCTCTCTCTGCTCGGCAGGGAGCCTGCTTCCCCACCCCCCACTCTCTGTCTGCCTCTCTGCCTACTTGTGATCTCTTTCTGTCAAATAAATAAATAAATAAAATATTTTTTAAAAATAAATAAAACTCACAAAGGAAGAAATGTAAATGGAAAATAAGTACAATATATGGAAAAAATAATCAGCCTCACAAACGATAAGAAAAATGACTTCCTGGGGCACCTGAGTGGCACAGTTGTTTAAGCATCCAATTCTTGTTTTCAACTCAGGTCATAATGTCAGGGTCATGAGATCAAGCCTCACACTGGGCTCTGCACTTAGTGCAGAGTCTGCTTGAGATTCTTTCTCCCCCTCCCCCTATGCCCCTCCTGCTCATGCTCTCTCTCTCTCTCAAATAAATAAATAACTCTTTAAAAAAAGAAAAGAAAAGAAAAATGACCTCCCAAGTTAAGTCTTCCCACATCAGATTGTCCGACTACTTAAAGAAGTCTAAGGGGATAAGGAGCCCTCAAAGATCCCATAGGGGAAGAAGGAAACTTGGGGCCCCCAGGAAATGTTTAAAAAAATGGTTCTCCCTAGAAATTAGGATTTATGAAGGAGGTGAGAGAAAGCAACCAGGAGCAGCTTCATGAGGAAGATGTCAGAGAGGCAGGAGCTAGTGAGATCAACTATGTTCATGATTGTTAAGTATGTTAGCTATAATCCTGACTCTATATTGTTGATTCTACCCTTATTTTCCTTTCTTACTTCACTCCTGGCTTTTGTAGGCCATTTTGTTGCATTTTTTAAAATTTTTATTTATTTTTTTAATTTCTTTTCAGTGTTCCAGAACATTTTGTTGCATTTTATTCATCTTGTAAACTGTCTTCCTTGTCTGGAACATTTTTGAGAACAGATAAACAAATAGGAGATTTATTCATCAAGTGATAAAAATGAATGGGTGATTGAATAAATTGTGACTATTTTCAAGAAGAGAAAAGTCCTTAAAGTGATTTGGTGGGATGGAAATGCCACACATTCTGAGAAAGAACTACATTAGCATTACTGGACAATACTCTACACCTCACATTCCCAAGGAAGGGGATGTGTGAGGACTAACTATTACATCATATGCTTAAAGGAGTACTGGTTCTGTGTGAGCAGAATTCATAGCCCATGTTTAAACATGTATAGTAACTTAAACTGTAGAAAAGGAGTAAGTTATAGTTAGGATAGGTTAACTGCTATAACAAATAAACCCCCACATGTATAATGGCTCCATCTCAACAGACGTTTATTTCTTGCACATAAAACAGTACTGAGCAAGTGAACAGGTTGGCAGAAGAGTCGTTCGGAAAGCCTAAGCTGATGGAGGTGCTGCCATCTTCAACACATGGCTTCCAAGGTTGCCCTGAGAGTCACCTCACTCTAACCAGCCAGAGGGAGAAAAGAGCAAAAACCATGTGGAAGGCTTATATGGACCAAGTTTGGAAGTAGGACTTCTAAGTTTTGGATAAAACTTAGGAATGTGACCACACTGAACTATAAGGCAGGAAGGGAACTGTAGTCTAGTTATGTGCCCAGAATGATTTGGGTGAGCCCCTAGTATTTCCTGCTGCTGACCATTAGCAGACCTAGAGTCAGACTTGAGTAAGGGACCTCAATAAATTCCAAACTCCACACTCTGATTCCCCTTCTTAGGTGCCTGGGAACATGTGCCAAGCACCTGTTCAAGAGTTACTTTGGTAATAATTTCCAGATGATAATTTTACCTCCCAAACTTCATTACCAGAATCTTTTTCAGGGAACACTCTGATCCCTCTTTAGAGGGAAGAAAGGCAAAGAAAGACCATCCCTGCAATGCATTTTAAGAGAGTTACTATAGGGGACGCCTGGGTGGCTCAGTTGGTTAAGCAGCTGCCTTCAGCTCAGGTCATGATCCCAGCGTCCTGGGATCGAGTCCCGCATCGGGCTCCATGCTCAGCAGGGAGTCTGCTTCTCCCTCTGCCTGCCTCTCTGTCTGCCTGTGCTCGTTCGCTCTCTCTCCCTCTCTCTCTCTGACAAATAAATAAATAAAATCTTTAAAAAAAAAGAGAGAGAGTTACTATGGAATTAAGGAGAAATCAAAGATGAAGGTGACGGTACTTGTAAATAGGGAGGATTTTTCTGTGCATCTTGTGCATTTATGGAAAGAATGCCATGCTGATGTCAATCTTTGCCAAACTACTGATCAATCCTGTGCAGAAACACATTTTTTAAAAATATTATTTCTATTGTTCACTTCTGCCTTGCTCTGGTAAGGCTATTTCCACACTGAGTGGGAGAAATAAAAGAACAGCTGCACCACACTGCTTAACCATGAACCCTAGTAGGCACCCATTTTGCTAAAAAGAAAAAAATCAATTTTTAGTTTTATAAGAGTGAAATAAACCCATTTAAAAAGAAGTATTAAGAATGCCTATTTAAATGCAAATTGAACTACATCATTTACATGTGTCAATTATTAAGTCCCTCGAAGGATTTCCTTGAAATAGTAGCATTTGCTTATATGAATTTTTGTTTTAAAGAAAAAGACTCACAATTAAAAGTTGTTCTGAATGTCATGGCAGTTGTTAAAAAAGTAGATCATTGTTAGCTCTGGTAACTTTTGACTTAATGCTCTGATTTAGTTTCAACATAAAAAACATGATGACTCCTTTGCCTATCCAAGAAAGGTCACGCCCATGATTTTGTCCCTGCTTGCACCCCATTAGACAGGAGAACCAAGGTGAGCAATGACTCTGACACCCACACAATCTAAGAATAATAAAAAGCTAATGTTTACTGAGGACCTACTGCCAATGCCAGGCATTTTCTTCTTCAGATTATGTCAGTTGGTCTCTATAATCACACAGAGAGGGAAGTGGGTAAACATTATTATCATATTTTACAGATGAGGAAACTGAGGCTCAAAGAAGTAGCAGCTCACTCTCAGCCTCACAACTGGTAAGTTGTAAATCCAAGATTCAAAGCCAAATGTGTGTTATTCCAAAGCCCATAGTTTAAGTCACTCTTCTAAGCTGGCTCACATATAGCCATGTCGGTTATGCTCTCACCAGTCAGATGCTTTTCCCCTGCCTGCACAAAGGTTAAGGCTCCTCAGACTGCACTTGCAAGATGTAGGTCTTTTTCAAAGGAAAATTTTTGGAAGAAGAAAGAAACAGCAGCCATTGACCCTCCTAAGACATAGCTAACACCACATCATTTGCCTGGCCCACCCTTTGAGCCTGTCCATCTCTTCCCATCAGGGAAGGCTCACTTGTTATTACACCCAAATGGACGTGACTAGCCATGCTGGATGTACAAGGAATCATGACAGGAATCAAGAGAAGACTTCCCACCAGTACCCACTAATTTCCTCTCCCCGAAAGTTTCCTACAACTGCTCACTAGTCTTAGAAATCCCTTTAACAGATGACCAGGACTTTCACTATCAGAGAGTGGAACAACAATAGAAAAGATGTGAGATAAAGGAAGTTAATTATCCTAGATGTATACAAAAAATATATCTGACAATAGCACATCTTTTTGCAGAGAAGGTTTCATGTGAGGAGAAGAAGGTTAACAAATAACACAACAGAACATCGCTACCTTTCACAGACCCTAACAAAGTATCACAACAGAACCCTACACAATTTCCTTCTGAACTTAGACATAATACTGTCAACACAGCACATTCATAAGAGTTGACACATGTGATTGGACTCAATTTACCCATTCCAGAAATTTTGAAAATGCACTTCTGCATGAAGAATTGAGTGTCATAGGGCCACTGAAGGTGGCAAGGGCTGTGGAGAGGAGAGGCTGGGACCTTCATGACATCTTTGACCAACTTCCCAAGTTTACCTGGAATCTATTTGTCCCCAAAGACTCATAACACTGCTCACAAAGGGCATCATTGGCAGGTATTGTCAAAGTGCAAATATAGTGGGGTGGGGAGGGAAGGAGTAAGCATTGTCTCCTTTCTGAGTTGTTTCTGTAACCACCAAGGCTTCTATTTCCATTGGAACAGAAATAGTAGGTCAAATGTATTTCATATATTTACCATAAAGACCACTGTGGTAGTAAATTACCTGCCCTGGGAACTTGTAGATCAAACTGAAAAGTTACATATAAAAGTTCTAGTTCTGAATAAAATGAAATAAGCTCACTCCTTATTTCACTTATAATAATTTCACTTTCTGAATAAAATGAAATAAGCTCACTCCTTATAGAATGGATATATAAAACCTGGAGAGAATGCATGGAGCAGCTATTTGAGGATTCTGAAAAGTCAATAGTAGCAGGCAGATTGGGAAAGAAGAGCAGAATTTGAAGGACCACCAGCCCAGTAGGGGGACTGGTGGGAGGAGATTTCCTATTTTTCCATGAATACCTCTCAGCCCAGATACAATCCAGACGAAAAACCAGAAGTGGGCACCAGAGAATAAACAAGTACATCTCTAGGAAAACCCTTTAGGATTGGCTCAAGGAATGAAATGAGGGACTTCCAATACTCAGAGAGAGTGGGAGGAATCCCCTAATTTTCTTTTTATCTTTTTCAATTTCCACTCTATCGTGTCCCAATCCCAGGCAATTCCACATTGGTGGCAGTGGTGGTGGTGACAGCAGCAGGGCCCACAAACACCTGAAATTCTGTAGAATGGAAATTTTTCTCTGCTATCAGAGGAGCTGTGGTCCCAGAAAAATGGATAAACCTTGTTGAGTTTTTTCTCTCTCTGTCCTCCTGCTCTTTGGCCCCAGATGTGGGTGAATTATGAGAATTGTGTGGCAGACTGTGATAACCAAAGCCCCCAATTTCTGGCTAGAAAAACTAAAAGGAGGCCAGAGAACTGGAAAGGACAAAAGAGATTGAAAAATGAAGGATCTCAGGAAAGTGATCATGTAGAGCTATTTACACACTCCTAGACTCACCTCCAAAATACACATGCAACATATCATAGACTTTGAGAACTTAACCATGGGATCAGACCACTGTCCAGCTCCCAGATTGACCACTGGATGGTGCACACATGAGATTGATCCAAACAATACTTCAGAGCCTTTGAAAACAGAATTGACATTGAAACCAAAACCCAGAGAAGACAGATCAGAACTTACAGCCTAAACCCAAATGGTCAATAACCAACTAAAACAAAAACATCCACATTCTCCATAAGATTTAAGCATGACCTAGAGTTCCATAACATTCCCATTTTCCAAAATACAATCCAAAATTATCTGGCACATAAAGAATCAGGAAAATCACAACTCACATGAGAAAACATAATCAGCAGACACCAACCTCAAGATGACATAGATACTGGAATTATCTGAGAAAGACTTTAAAGTAGCTATTACAAAAGTGCTCCAAGAAATAAGGGCAAACATTCTTTAAAAAGATGGAAAGATAGAAAATTTCAGCATAGAAATAAAAAATAAAAAGAAGAATCAAATAGAAATTTTACAACTAATAAATACAAAAACCAAAATATTTTATAAAGGAGAACCAAATAGAAATTTTACAACCAGGGGCACCTGGGTGGCTCAGTGGGTTAAAGCCTCTGCCTTTGGCTCAGGTCATGATCCCAGGGTCCTGGGATCGAGCCCCGCATTGGGCTCTCTGCTCGGCGGGGAGCCTGCTTCCTCCTCTCTCTCTCTGCCTGCCTCTCTGCCTACTTGTGATCTCTGTCTGTCAAAAAAATTAAAAAAAAAAAAAAAAGAAATTTTACAACCAATAAATATAAAAACTGAAATTGAAAACACACTGAATGACCTAAATAGCAAAATGAAAATGGCAGAGGAAAAGCTGATAAACTTCAAGGTAGATCAGTAGAAATTATCTAAACCGCACAATAGAAAAAAGTACTAAAAATATAATGAATAGAGCCTTCAGCACCTGTGGGACAATACCAAAATTTCTAACACTTATGTCACAAGTCTCAGAAGGAAAAAAAAAAATGTCGGACTTAAAAAAAATTTTTTTAAATGGTGGCAATTAATATATGTGTTTTAGAATTCTGAGATCAATTACTAAAAATACACATAAAATACACAGCTAGAGACACAATGTATAAATCTAATAGAATATGTTCAAATAGCTCAAAAGAAGAAAGGAAAGGGAAATAGACAAGTAAAAATCAGAAGGAAAACATAGAATGCAAATAATAAAATGGTATACCCAATCCAAATGTGTCAATAATTATAATAAGTATAAATGTTCTAAATATACCAATTAAAAGACAGAGATTTCCAGATACATATGAATGGATTTAGAATAATAAAAGCATGAGACAATATGCTGTCTATAACAAATTCACCTCAAATATAATGATATAGACAGGATAAAGCAAAAAGATAGAAAGAATATACCATGCAAACACTAACTAAAAGAAAGCTAGCATAGCTATATTAATAATAAAGTAAACTTCAGAGCAAAGAAAATTACCAGGGATAAAGAGTGACATTACACAATGATAAAAAGATCAATTCACCAAGAACACATAACAACCACAAATGTGTATGCACCTAATAACATTTCATGCAACAAAAACTGAAAGAATTGAAAGGAGAAATAGAAAAATCCAAAATTAGGGGCACCTGGGTGGCTCAGTGGGTTAAAGCCTCTGCCTTAGGCTCAGGTCGTGATCCCAGGGTCCTGGGATCGAGCCCCACATCGGGCTCTGTGCTCGGCAGGGAGCCTGCTTCCTCCTCTCTCTCTCTCTGCCTGCCTCTCTGCCTGCCTGTGATCTCTGGCAAATAAATAAATAAAATATTTTTTAAAAAAAGAAAAAGAAAAATCCAAAATTATAGTTGGAGACTTCAATACTACTCTCTGAGTAATCAATAGAACTAGTAAACATAAAATCAGCAAGGAAATAAAAGAAGTGAACAACATCAAACAACTAAATCTAACTGACATGTATAGAACAGTCCACTGAACAGCAGACTGTACATTCCTTTCACATAATTATTGAACATTCACCAAGACAGAGCATACCATGGGTCATAAAACAAACCTTGGTAAATTTCAAAGAATTGAGGGGCGCCTGGGTGGCTCAGTGGGTTGAAGCCTCTGCCTTCAGCTCTGGTCATGATCCCAGGGTCCTGGGATTGAGCCCCGCCATCGGACTCTCTGCTTCTTCCTCTCTCTCTACCTGCCTCTCTGCCTACTTGTGATCTCTGTCTGTCAAATAAATAAATAAAATCTTTAAAAATTTTTTTTCAAAGAATTGAATAATACAAAATATGTTCTCTGATAATATGGAATTAAGCTAGAAACAAATAACAAAGGTAACAGTAAAATCTACAAATACTTGGAAAGAAACAATACACTTCTAAATAATGCATGGGTAAAAGAGGTCTCAAAGGAAATTTTAAAATATTTTCAGCTGAATGAAAAAAAATCAAAATCTGTAAGATGAAGCTAAAGCAGTACTTAGAAATTTAAAGGGTTAAAACTCATATTAGAATAGAAGTTTCTAATTAGTAACCTAAGCCTCCACTGGGAGAAAAATAAATCCAATGTAAGCACAGGGTAGGGGATAATAAACATAAGATCAGTAATCAATGAAATCAAAAACAGAGAAACCGTAAAGAAAATCAATGACACAAAGAGGTAGCTCTTTTTAAAAGATCAATATAATTGATAAATCTCTAGCAAGTGCAACAAAGAAAAAAGCAGAGAATTCACAGATTACCAATATCAGGACTGAAAAGGGGGATATTACTACAAATTCTGAGAAATTAGAAGAATAAATCAATGTAATAATTATGATAACAGCCTAAAGAAAAAAACCCACATGATCCTATTAATCTATGCCAAAAAAAAATCACTTAATGAAATTCAGTACTCATTCATGACAAAAACTCTCCATAAACTGAAATAGAGTTTCCTTAACCTGGTCGAAGGTACCGTTATAGGCTGGACTGTGTCCTCTCCAAATTCATATGTTGAAGCCCTGACTGTATCTGGAGATAGGGTCTTTTTATAAAAGTAATTAAATTAAGATGAAGCCATAAGGATGGGCCCTAATCGAATCCTAATAGTGTTCTTAAGAGAATATATGGATACAGAGAGATACCAGAGACATGTGCACAGAGGAAAGAGCAGGTGAGGACACAGAGAGAAGGTCACTGCCTACAAGCCAAGAGGAGAGGCCTCAGAAGAAATCAAACAAGCTGACACCTTGATATCTGTCTTCCATCTTCCAGAACTGTGAGAAATAAATTTCTGTTTAAAGTCTTTGGTACTGGGGCCCCTGCGTGGCTCAGTTGGTAAAGCAGCTAACCTAATCTCTTGGTTTAAGCTCAGTCGTGATTTCCCAGTTGAGTCACTCTTGGTTTAGGCTCAGCCTAGAGTCTGCTTCAGATTCTCTCTCCCTCTCCATCCCACTCACTCACTCTCTCTCTCTCAAATAAATAAATTAAATCTTTGAAAAGATAAAACAAAGTCTATGGTACTTTGTTATGGCACCCCTAGCCAACTGATACAAAGACCTACAAAATAATACAGGCACCTACAGCTAACATCATAGTTAAGGATGAAAGACTACGTGTCCCCCCACCCTCACCCTCCCTGGATCAAACACAAGGCAAGAATGTCTGCTCTCTCCCCTCTCCTGTGAAAAGGCGTATGAAAAGGACAGTTCGGGGATTTATCAAGATAATCCAGTCCATAGGTGTTATCTCATTCCCTCACCTCAGTGCTCCCCACCAGACCAACTCCAGCACTGTCTACACACATACACACACAAATCATACCCATTATTTGAATGACTTCATTAAAACTAATTTTCAGGGGCGCCTGGGTGTCTCAGTCGGTTCAGTGTCTGCCTTTGGCTCAGGTCATGATCCTGGAGTCCCAGGATTGTGCCCCACATCAGGCTCCGTCCTCAGCAGGAAGTCTGCTTTTCCCTCTCCCCCTGCTCCTCGCCTCCTTTCATGTGCTCTCTCTCTAAAATAAATAAATAAAATCTTTTTTTTTTTTAACTAACTTTCGGGGCACCTTGGTGGCTCAGTCATTGGGCGTCTGCCTTCGGCTCAGGTCATGATCCCAGAGTCCTGGGATTGAGTTCCGAGTTGGGCTCCCTGCTCAGCGGGAAGCCGGCTTCTCCCTCTCCCACTCCCCTTGCTTGTGTTCCCTCTCTCACTGTCTCTCTCTCTCTCTCTCTCTGTTAAATAAATAAATAAAATCCTTAAAAAATAATAATAAACTAATTTTCACCCAAATTATCAAAATGGTTGCCTCAATTCACTGTGAATGTACAGAGGCGGTCTTGGGCATAAGGAGAAAAGGGAGCAGGGAATCAAATTAACAGCAAGATTATGAGGTCTGTGCAAAGGAAAATTTTAAAAAATTGTCAGTGTGCCCGTATACAAAAATTGTAACCCTCACATCCCTGGGCAAGATGCGGAGGATTGGGTTACATTTGATAGAGCTTTCTTACATCATTACTCTCCCATCATGCAATATTTGTATCTTAATTAAAGAGGAATAAATGATGATTATTTTAAAAGACTAAAGTTTCTTAGAAACCTCAGTTGATGGCAGTCACTTGAAGGTGTATTTTCTTCCCACATTCAAGGCATCTCAGCAGTGTAGAACTTTAACTACCAAGGCCCACTTCACGCCTACTCTTGCAAGAGAAGGGTTTCATGCAAAATGAGAAAATTGCAACTGGAGGCATTATATGTAGGCTACTTAATCTATGACAGAGGAGGTCTATGTGCCTTTGTTGCCCTAGATGGACAAGGGAAAAGGAACTTTAAAGGAAATAAAGATTGTGTTCTAAGGTTGTGTTTTTCTCCTGAGGCTCTTTAAACAATGCCTTTATCTGCTCCTCATTTTCCAATTGTCTTCTCTAGCAATGTGGCAATAATTCAGCAGTATTATGTGCTGTCACTTCTGTATTAGTAAACACCAGGACTTGCTTAGTAATTACAGACTAACCTCATAATGAAATGCAGTGAACAGTTCTAATTAAATTTTAATGTTGCTTCACAACTATTCTACTTTAAAATGAGAATTTTCCAGCCATGTATCCTAATAAGTTATCAGAATGCATTATCCCCCAAAACTGTACAAACGAGAAGGTAAACATATAATATTACCACCAACGGGCATGTGTGTAGGGACATTTATAATCAAAATTAATATACTTCATTGAAAATTATTAAAATATAAAAGCACATCAAAATGCTGTCAAACTGCAGGGCAGGATAAGCAGGAAAAGGGGCAAATTATTTTCCAACACAGGAGTTAAAGCTGTCTTCTTCTGAACATGGGACTGACATGTGTTAAACTAAGAACATCCCTACCTTCTTATAAAATCACAAAGCTGGGGCGCCTGGGTGGCTCAGTGGGTTAAAGCCGCTGCCTTCGGCTCGGGTCATGATCCCAGGGTCATGGGATCGGGCCCCGCATCGGGCTCTCTGCTCTGCGGACAGCCTGCTTCCTCCTCTTTCTCTCTGCCTCTCTGCCTACTTGTGATCTCTGTCTATCAAATAAATCAATAAAATCTTAAAAAAAAAACTTAAAAAAAATAAAATCACAAAGCTAAAAGAAAACTGACCATGCAATCTAGGAAACAAGGCCTTCCAATTA
>ML105763.1:0-23488 GCA_003697995.1 Taxidea taxus jeffersonii | reverse complement strand
AAAGAAAGAAAGAAAAGAAAAAAATCCCTGGGTCCCTGTGAAGCCCTTGTATACCCATATTTACCAGGAGATTTGGGTAGAAATGGGGTTGATGGGTTTCATCATTTATAAAGTCAGGAGAGCTGATAAGAGAGATGAAACTTTGAAAGCTTTGAGCCTTGCACCTGGGCATGGTCAGTGTTAACCAGGTTTAATTGGGTGTACACATCAGAGGGCATATCAATCTGTCTGTAAATTTCAGCAGGCTCAATTAGATGGGAACGTGGAGCATCACTGTACACTTGCAGATGTACTGTTCCCTCTGTGGCATGAATAAATGTGCCTGTGAAATGCACCACACACACACACAACAGACTACTGCCCCATTAACGCTCTTTCCTGGCTACCATAATCACAGAGCCATTCTTCCTGAAAAAAAACTTCAAGACATCCTTGCCTCTTACCCCTCTCTCAGTCCCCATATCCAGGCTTTCCTTTACATTTCCATTGCCACTTCTCTAGTTCATGCCTTTGTCACCTCTCACCTGGACATTCATTCAGTGTTTATTAAAGCGCTGACTATATGCTGGGCAGGGGGCAGAATGCAGACCTGAGTGATACTGAAAATCCTCCAGATATTTATGATCTGGCAGTAGAGTAGGGAAATACAGACATTTAGACAGTAATTAGAATGCAAGTCCAAATGAAAGAGAATCGAATATATAGGAAAGTTTCACATATATATGATTCAACAAAAAAGATATATAGGAAGGTTTCATGGAGCCATTGCTCCTTGAGGTGAAATTTGGACAATGAATAAAAAGAAGAAAAAAAAATACATTTCTGTCTGAGAAAACAGCATAAGCAAATGCTAGGGATTAAGAAGTATGTCATGTGGGGAGAACAATGGGTCGCCTAATGGGTCTGGAGAATGGGGTGGGAAGGACAGAGCAGCAGCTGAAGGTGGCAGCATGAGGAGTGGGGCGGGGGGGAGTCTTTTAAGAGGCAAGAGCACCAGGTCAGGCAGCTCTCCTCCAAATCCTGCCTCCACTCCTAAAGGTCATGTGGCTATGAACAAATTATTTACCTTCCCCGAGACTCAGTGTCCTCATTTGTAGGATATAGACAACAAACTATCTACCTCATACAGTTCTCGTGCAGATTAAATGAAATAATATATGTAGAGACTTTGCATGACCTAGAACGTAGCAGGCACTTCATGGATGGTAGTTGTTGTTATCCCAGGAGACTAGTTATGGACTGAGTATGTGTAAGCCCTGAAGACTCAGACATTAAAGGTCTAACACGCAATGTGGCAATGTTGGGAGATGGGCTTCTAAGGAAGGTTAAATGAAGTTGAAAGTATGGGTCCCTGATCAACCAGATGAGAGCCCTTATAAGAGAAAGCACAGAAGACTTTGCCCACTCCCCTGCATCAAGGAAAGGCTGTGTGTCCTTGAAGACTGATGGGGAGACCCTCTTCATCAACTTCCTGCATTCTGTCCCTGCCCTTCTCCATCCACTCATGACAACCACTCTAAGACTAATACCCCAAGCACTGCTTGGATGAGCTGCTCCAAAATCTGACCTGTGGAATAAAGGCTAAATCCCTTAGTTTGCATTCAAGATCCTCTGAAATCTGGATCAGCCCCCCACTTCCTAGCCTACTACTTTCCTTACCTGGGAAGATCAGACCCTGGGCAGGGCCACATTGGTGCCTTTGTTGAAACTGTTCCTCCAACAAGAATACCCTTTTCCATTGTTCTCAGTAAAAAAAACTCCAATCCACCCATAAAGGCCAGGGCCAACATCACTCCCCCAGGAGAGCTCCCCTCCTCTGAACCCCTGTTGTTCATACATCAGGTATATCACCAACCTCATATTCCAATCCATGTTTGTTTATATCTCCTCCACCACACTTTAATGACCTGAGGTGGATATCTGTGGTCTTCACAGAAAGGAATTTAAAGAGGGCACAGGAGGGAAATCCCTAAGCCAGGAGACAGCAAAGCTATGTTTGCAGAACAGAAAGGAAGAGAGCCTGGAGGAGAAAGGGATTTTGGAGAACAGACTTGTTCAAGGGGCAGCTAGAGTCACTTGATGTGGGTGTGCGTTGTGAGCCTGACTGCAATCCCCCTTTCCCTGTAGAGTCTCCACCACTGGTTACTCTCCCGTGCTGGGGAACTCTCCACTGGGCGGGGTGAGACCCTGCATGGGAAAGAGGCTTACTGGGTGGCAATAATCATAATCATAAATAGCATCTGTGGACGATGCAGCTGGTGCTGTATAGTATGAGTTTTCAGCATTATATACTATGTTCTTTTTTTTTTTGGCACTGAAACACATGACTTTCACAGAGATCACAAGTAGGCAGAGAGGCAGGCAGGGAGAGGAGGAAGCAGACTCAATGCTGAGCAGAGAGCCCGATGTGGGGCTCGATCCCAGGACCTGAGATCATGACCTGAGCCGAAGGCAGAGGCTTTAACCCACTGAGCCACCCAGGCGCCCCAATTTTAGTGTTTTTCTTTAATCCGAAATCTCATTCTGTGATTAATCCAGAAAACTATATGCTGCCTTAAAATAATGACTCTGGGGGCGCCTGGGTGGATCAGTCTGTTAAGCATCTGCCTTCCACTCAGGTCCGGATCCCAGTGCTGGGATCAAGCCCCTGTCAGGTTCCCTGCTCAGCAGGGAGCTTCTCTCTCTGCCTCTGCCCCTCCAGCCTCCCCCTTCCCTCCTCCAACCCTCATGCTTGTGCACACTCTCTGTCTCTCTCTCAAATTAATAAATAAAATATTTTTTAAAAACAAATAAATAATGACTCCAATTGGGAAGCATTCATTTATAAAGTTTTTTAACTATGTACCTCCCCTACTTAACACCCACAGTCAATTATCTAACTGTTGTTTTAATTCCCATGTTCTGGCTTATAATGAAGGCAAGCAACTTTTGTTATATCACTAGTCATTTATATTTGCCCCAGCAGTCTGTCAAAGTCATGGGGACAACTGGCAGAGAGCATGAGAGGGGCACTTGGGGAAGACAAAGATGGCACAAGCAGGGAGGTGTCCGCCCCTCCCCCCAACACTCCCACACCCTCCCCACCACCACCCTCCCAGCACCACCCCCCCACCCTCCCACCCCCCCTACCCCTCCCACCCCCGCCACCAAGGCTTGGGGCCTAGCTGCCTACTTCCCCCTCCCCATTCCTCTCCTCCATACCTTCAGGGCCAGCCCCCAGCTCTCCTAGGATATTTTACTTCAATTAAATCTTCCCCCATAGTTCAACCTGGAGATACTTAAGCCAAGACAAAAGATCAACTGTCAAACTCTGCCCTGCTCACAGATAAAACACGGTCCGTTTTGTTAATGCAACACAGAGATTTCTGGTTACCAGACACAAATACACAAATTACCAGTATTTCTGTGCTTTGATGTTTGGGGTTACTAGCCAGACCCTTTGCTGAGAACTTTACTTGCATTCTTTGTTTTAGTCCTCATAGGTGAAGGTACGGAGTAGTTACTGTCTCATTTATGATAGGAAAAGGTGGGAAGTTGGGTCTCTAGCTGCCCCACAACACTGAGAACTCTATTTTAATTTTGCTATGAGAAAAGTATCTGTTTGCCTTCAACTAGCTTAAGTAAGAAAAGGAGAGTCCCACTGCTTATTTAATCAGTATGTCACTGATTTAAAGGAAACTTAGAGACCTTTGGCAGCAACAAAACCCAGTTCCCAGGGATTCGGGTAGGACAGCAAGGCTGGCACTGTGGGCCTGATGCAGGAGCACTGAGAGCAGATGGCTCGTATCTTATCTCACACCAGCCTGCAGAAGGCAATCTTTCTTTCAAGACCAAGCTCCAGGGTCTGAACTTGGCATTGTTTCACTATAATGTTAAAATTAAAACTGTTCCACCTAATACAATCCATTTCTTGTTTTCTAAACCTTGATTTTTACTGCAAAAGCAAACAAAGTGTGCACTCACCGTTGCTGTGCACACCTGCAACTTTCCATCTCAAAATCTCCCAGACCTCTGCCTGCGGGCTTTCTCTCACTGCAGGAATGAGCTCACCACTACATAAGGCAGGCCATAGCTGGGGAAGTGGGCCAACTACTGCTCCAGGCAAATAAGAGATGGGGGGGCGGGGCCGCAACCCAGCTCCTCAGGCCTCTGGGGCACCATCTTGAACTGTGTGCTCTACACAGCCTTCAGGGGCCTACAAGGGGACTTGGCCTCAGGTGTCCCCAGCAGCTCCAGATTGGTATCCTTCCGTTCTCTCTCACATCCTCTCTCCCAGTTGAGGCTTCCTGGGATCAGGAATCCTGGGATCCCAAATAAACTACTGGTGTGTAAATGCCCATATGCGTCTGGGGAAGCCCAAACCAAGATAATGCCCATATCCTAGTCAGCTCAGACTACCATAACAAAGTATCACAGACTGGGTGCCTTAAACAACACAAATGTATCTTCTTAGAGTCCTGGAGACTAAAAGTCTGAGATCAGTGTGGGCAGCATTGGTTTCTTCTGATGCCTCTTTCCTTGGTTTATAGATGGCTGTCTTCTCCTGGTGTCTTCATGTGGTCTTTCTTCTGTGGGTGCCTGTGTCCTAATCTCCTCTTCTTAAAGGACATCAGTCTCCCTGGACTAGGCCTGCTCAGATGACCTCGTTTAACTTAATTACCTCTTTACAGGCCTTATCTCCCATACTGGGGGTTAGAACTTCAACATATGAATGAAAAGGGGGGGTGGTAAGATACAATTCAGCCCATAACAGCCCATTATAACCAAGCCAAAAAAATGAGTAAATGTATGAAGTCAAAATATGTGAGCTTCTCTCATCCAAACTCCAAACTCCTCCAAAGGAAAAATAAAGAGAGAAAACAAAACAAAACAAAAACCTATTGTGTATGTCTTTCAAGGTTGTTGTTTTTTTTTTTAATATTTTATTTATTTATTTGAGAGAGATCACAAGCAGGCAGAGAGAGAGACGGGGAAGCAGGCTCCCCACCGAGCAGGGAGCCCGACACAGGGCTCGATCCCAGGACCCAGAGATCATGACCTGAGCTGAAGGCAGAGGCTTAACCCACTGAGCCACCCAGGTGCCCCTTCAGGGTTGTTATCTATGTGTAGTAGAAATGATGTTACAACGACCAACTGAAATATAAAGAAAACATCAATTTCCTTATTTTCTTTAATTCAATTTAAATAAGAACCTTGTGCTAGTAAATGTAATCTCAATCGATCCTAGACCCTTTTCCTTAGGTTGCCCAAGAATCATAGAGACTTGTAAGATTCTAAGAAAACATGAACAGGCCTTACCCTCAGACCACTGTGCTCATTTGTTTATATCTCCAGGTCCAGCTGCTCAAAGATAGGCAGCTTCTCTGCTAGACTTGGGGCACTAGATTCTAGAGTCCTAAGTACCCAGGATCCAGTCTTGCTATGTATCCAGCCTTTGCCCTCTGAGGTCCTACCATCTCCCTAAACCATAGGCCCCCATGTTCAGGAGGCAATAGGGAGAGAGCAGCAATTAAGAGCGTGAATGGGATAGACTACGGGGGTTTCAGTCCTGGCTCTATACTTGGACAAGTATAGACCTCCCCATGGTTCAGTTTCCTCATTTGAAAAGTTTTGAATAAACAAAATAGTCTCTGTTTCATGACCTATATTCATATGTACTCATTTAAACATTACAATAAGCCTTATCACATGCTTCAGATGAGAAAAACAAAGTGTTTGTCTAAGGTCATGCAGCTAGTAAGTGACATAGCTAGGATCCATACCCAGCTCTCTGACAACTGGAACCAGCCTTATGGAGCCAATAAAAATCAGGAGGTTGATCTAAAAGTTGTTAAATATCTCTAGGAAACAGTATGGAGGTTCCTCAAAAAATTGAAAATAGAGCTACCCTACAACCCAGCAAATGCACTATTAGGTAATTACCCCAAAGATACAAATGTAGTGATCCAAAGGGACACGTGCACCTGAATGCTTATAGCAGCAATGTCCACAACAGCCAAACTATGGAAAGAACCTAGATGTCCATTGAGAGATGAATGGATAAAGATGTGGTATACATATATACAATAGAATACTACTCAGCCAGGGACGCCTGGGTGGCTCAGTTGGTTAAGCAGCTGCCTTCAGCTCAGGTCATGATCCCAGCGTCCTGGGATCAAGTCCCACATCCGGCTCCTTGCTCAGTGGGGAGCCTGCTTCTCCCTCTGCCTCTGCCTGCCACTCTGTCTGCCTGTGCTCGCTCCCGCTCTCTCTCCAACAAATAAATAAATAAAATCTTTTAAAAAAATTAAAAAAATATATAAAAAAGAATACTACTCAGCCATCAAAAGAAAAATGAAATCTTGACATTTGCAATGACGTGAATGGAACTAGAGGGTATTACGCTAAGCACAATAAGTCAATCAGAGAAAGACAATTATCATATGATCTCACTCATAGGTGGAATTTAAGAAACAAAGCAGAGGATGATAGAGGAAGAGAAGGGGAAAAAAAAACCAAGATGAAATCAGGAAAGGAGACAAACCATAAGAGACTCTTAATCATAGGATACAAACTGAGGGTTGCTGGAGGGAAGTGGGGTGGAGGGATGGAGTAATTGGGTGATGGACATTAAGGTGGGCATGTGTTGTAATGAGCATTAGGTATTATATAAGACTGATGAATCACTGAACTCTACCTCTGAAACTAATAATACATTATATGTTAATTAATTGAATTTAAATAAAAAATAAAAAGTAAGGATATAAAAAAGTAAGGATTTAGTTTTTTAGAATAAAAAACTCAAGGAGTTTCTTCGATAAGAATTTAATAAATAATACAAATTTAATTTTTTAAAAAGTTGTTAAATATACTCTTTCCTTTTTTGGTCTAATAAAGAACATATGCTTGTGCTGACTTGGCCCAACTAGGGGACAAGACAAGCCCAGTAGTTTGTGATGAGATACTCATTCTGAATCTGCAGGCTGGATGCTGTTTGGATTCCAGGGACACACTTAGGTTCTCATGGCTAAAGCAGCCATCAGCATTAAGAGATTTGTCCATGATCAGGAACTTAACCTGGAATTTAACCCGAGCCCCTTAATTCCAAATCTTTCTACTACATCCTAGGGTGACCAGCGCATCTCAGAGAGCCTATGACTGTCCTGGTCCTATCTCATAGGACACTCCTTATTCCTGGGCATACCAGGTTGGTTGATTCTGTTGCTTCAAACTATGTATCTCATCTGATAGAGGATTTCTTTCCCCAGTCTTGTGTCTCTAAGGTTTTCCAGTGTTTTTGATGGATCTGTCCTGTATTTTTAAGCTCCCAGTGAATATCTCATATGTATACCACTGACTTACCCAACAAGTTTTTTGTTGAATGTCTTAGGGTTAAGGAGAGCAGCAGAGTGATATTATATAATCTCTGCCTTCAAGGAATTTCTGAGCTACTGAAAGGGAAAAGTCTTTATATATACATGAAAAGATAACTAAAATGGATCTTCTGTAAAATAATACATTTGATGTGCCAAATAATTGGCATAGAAGATAAACAGCAATAACCTTGATTATCATTATTTTACCTATCTTTCCCATTACACTGTGGGCCTTGAGAATAGATTATTTTATAAACTCAGCACCTACTTATAAGAGACATCTAATTTTTAACAAACCTCCCAGATGATTCTGTAGTACCCTGAGGGATGAGAATCACTACCATATGTCAGCAACAGACCAGAAAAGAAATATCTAGCTATAAATTCAGTCGGATCAGCCTGACAGTTCCACCCAAAATAGCTGGGGAGTGAAGGAAATCCTAACCTTTTACAGCACAGGCAAAATCAAGGATCTTTCAAAGAGACTTTTCCCAGCAAAAGCTCAGCATAACCACAGCGTCAGTGAGGCTGAGAGAAGATGGCAGTGGGCATTCAGCGAAGGACGTTGCATGGCACAGGACTGAACTAATTGTCCTCTTTGTGAAGTGTTGTCATTGTTGGTCCATGCAAGGTCCTGCTCTTGTTGTATTTTATGTAGTTATTCCTTCAGTCTCATTCCTCACTCTCAAGCACATGCCCGCAGATTTTTTTCCTCACTCAGCGCTATGTTTTTAAGTTATCTGTGTAACCGTGTGCAACTGGTCAGATGCTTCTGATTATTGCGCAGGATTCCACAAATCGCACCCTTGACATGTGATTAACTGTTCTCCAGGGGTGCACATTTGGGTGACGCCCTAGTCCCTACTCCCACAAATAACGCTGTCATGAGCATGTCTGAATGCAACCACCTTACAGACCTCCACGAGAACTTCCTGGGACAGAGCCAAGAGTGGAACTTCTGGTCGTAATGTATGTAGATTTCTAATCTGGTCAAGAGCTGCCATGTTTCTCCTTAGAAGAGCTGCAGCAATCTATACCCCATACTCCCTCCAGCTATTGTTGGTTCCTATTCTCCCATATGGTATGATGGTTCCTTTTCTCCCATAGGCTGTACTTTCCACTCTTTTGATGTTTGCCAAAATGATAAGTGCAAAATAACATTCCTTTTATTTTATTTTATTATTTTTAGTACTTATTTATTATTTTATTATTTTTATTGTATTTATTTTATTTTGCATTTACTAATTACTAATTATTAATGATTTAGAGCATATGTTCAAATATCTGATATAGTCATTTGCTTCCTTCTGTGAATTGCTACTTCTTTTCCCTTTGCATTTTTTTCTACTCGAGTATCATTTGCAGGAGTTCCTTGTAATTAAACACTGCAAATATTTTCTCCTGGTTTATCATCTGTTTAATTTGTCCACACTTCCTTCATTGGACAGAAATCCTTAATTTTTTTTAAAGATTTTATTTACTTATTTATTTAACACAGAGAAAGAGAGATCACAAGTAGACAGAGAGGCAGGCAGAGGGGGAGGGGGAAGCAGGCTCCCTGCTGAGCAGAGAGCCCCAGTGCAATGCAGGGCTCAATTCCAGGACCCTGAGATCATGACCTGAGCCGAAGGCAGAGGCTTAACCCGCTGAGCTATCCAGGCACCCCAGAAATCCTTAATTTTTATATAATCAATCTCTCTCTCCCTCTCTCTCCCTGCTACCTTCTGTTTTTGTTTTTGCTTTGGAGATTTATTTAAGAAGTCCCATTCCCTGTGGACGCGAGTCTCCAGCATTATCTTAGTTTAATTTTATAGCTTTATCTTTCACATTTAGTTATTTATATACCTGCAGTCTCCTTTTGAACATGGTACTAGGTAGGGACCCAGTTTTCTTTTTTCTCCATATAGTGAGCTTGTTTTTCCAGTACCCTCTCTCTTTTTCCCATTGATTTCTGGGGCCACTTTGATCATATATTAAATTCCCATGTATACAAAGTCTGTTTCTAAATTCTCTGTTCCATTCCATTGATCTATTTATTCTTACATCAGTATCACATATATTTTTCTTGCTATGGCTTTGTAGTCTGCCTTAACATCTAAATGGATAACTCTCCTCTTTGTTCTTCCTTTTCAAAATTAAGATATTGGCAATAATAGGGAAATTTCTTCCTTATTAATTTTGGACTAAAGTTATTGAGTATTTTAAAAATCCAGATTGATTCTGGATTGGGGTTGCATTTTGTAATTATTTTAAACAATTGTTTCATCAATTTAATAATTGATTTAAACTAATTTGGGGTAACAACATTTTAATAAAATTTAGTCATCCAAGCAAAAAAAAAAAAAAAAGAGAGAATCACTACCCTAGAAAAGAGGGAGGGATTGAGGGATCTGGGACAAGAAAGTGGCATGACAGAGGTGTTTAATGAAGATTCATCTACTAGGGGGCAAAATGGAGATCAACAGAACAGAACAAATGAGATCAACAGGACAGAACAAAACTGCTACAGTCTCCCATGCATGAGATAATAAAAAACCACAAACATTAGGAATAGTACAAAGGGCATAGAAGGGGTGGACATGGAAAGCACTGAGCAGGAGGAATCCCCAAACTTGGTGCCTGAGTGCTTGTTGGAGAAGAAGCGGGGAGGGAGAAATAACTCCCACATCTCTAACCCAAGGAACTAGAAGAACAGCAACAGTGACCACTAACCCGTCTCCGTCACTGTAGCCTGGCTGCTTCCACAACCACGGCCAGCCACCTTCTTTCATTCGTCTATCTTTACAAAGGGTAGAAACCAGAAATGGTCACTACTAGAAATGTCAGGGTGCCTGCGTGGTTCAGTCGGTTAAGCATCTGCCTTAAGCTTGGATCATGATCTCAGGATCCTGGGATTGAGTCCCACGGTGGGCTCCCTGCTCAGTGGGGAGCCTGCTTCTCCCTCTCCTTCTGCCCCCCACCCGCTCATGCTCTCTCTCACTCTCCTCTCTTGCTCTCTCAAATAAATAAATAAATAGAATTTTTTTTCAAAAAAAAAAAAAAAAGAAAGAAAGAACTGCCAAGTCTGAAGTATAGAATATAAAGGATACTATTTAGAATAAGGAGTCATTGGTATTGAAATAAGATTTGATTTAGAAGCTACAGAAGTTCCACATTCTTCAATCTATAAAATGAGTTGAACAGAAGCAGCTACGTAGCAATTCTAGTTTAGCCTGAATAATGATGTTTGGACAGAATGCCCTTGACTATCCAAAGACGGGCTCCCTTAATGCAGCATCTGAGTGCTGGTTGATGAGTGCATAGTTTAAAGGAATGCTGCGAGGTGGGGTCCGGGGCTGTTCATAACTGCTCCCTGCCAGGGAAGATCGCTGGCTGTACACAGCAATTCCCCAGTGTAGGCCAGCACAGAACATGACCTCAGTCTTCCAGCTAGCTGCCAGTTTGCAGGCTGTGCTGACCCAGCAAAAGTACCTGGAAACTGGAGGAGGCTTCCAGGGCCACTGACTATGTCCTGTCACCTTCAACATTAGGGCAGCATGTCCTTAGAAAGAGAATGAGTGTTTTTTACCTTCATACCACTGAGGCTCAGAGGAAAAGGGCAGATGTTCCTGAGGACCAAAGTAGGAGAAGGTAGGGGATTAGACAACATTCATTCCAAAAAATAAAGAGAATGGTAATAACTGTAATAAGAGCTTGCATTTATTGACCACTGGCCCTGTGCTGAGTGAGTGCCTTTCTTCCATGCATTATCTTACTCAAAGTAAGCTAATCTCTGTCTGGTCTGCTTCTATTTTAACAGAATCACAAAGTGTCTAAAGAAAATTGTTAATCACCGAAGGTACCTTGGCACTTGTCAATTTTTGCTTTGTTTTTATTTTTATTTTCCATCTTTTCTCAAAGGCCTAACAGAGGTCAGCTGGAACATTCTACTGATGCCTGTGACACTGCGATAATTCTTGTGCAAGGCTGACAAGGAAGACAATAGATCAGCCCTGCAGAAGACAGACTGGCCTGCCTGGAGAACAGAGTGGTCATATGTATGAAATAGATACATCTATGAACTGTCAATCACCAACTTTGAAAGATTCATATTTACAGAGTCCTAGAAATGGAGCTGACCTCATCCCTAATGATCCTTCTAAATGTTCTGCTGCATTGAAAAAAGACTGAAGAAGGGAACAAGGTCTATTATACAATCCAGGTATTGGTCAGAATGTTTTGTCCTTTCCTTGGTGATGAGCTCCAATTAGCCCAAATCTGATCTGGACATGCTGATCTTCATCACAAATTACAGATAACACTGGAACAATTTCACTGCCGTTAAATGCTTAAATGATGTGACAATCACTTAAGCAGCTAGAGTACACATATTAAAGCTTTAATTTACAATCCTTTTGCCAAAGCATTTCCGCTAGAAGTTAATTTAACATTTCTCTGGACTCACACTCCAAGTCCAATCATCACAATTAATTCCAATCTCCCTAATCAAGGACACATGTCTTCACTTATTCTCCCTAAAAGTAACGGGGAAAATAAATAGATGAATGTCATTACTGTTCATGACTGTGGTCAGTGGCTCTCAGGTTCTCCGGTCTGGGACCATTGCCCTCTGGGAGACTATTTGAAAGTTAAATAACCCTGTGGTTAGCTGCTAACAACAACAATAACAAAGAGAAGAATTTATTAAGAGATGATGATGAGACAGACTGAATCACTATTGGAGTCAGGAGTCCAAGGCCCCTCATGACTGGCAGCTGTAAAGCGCTCCCTCTGCCAAGCCCATTGGCCAGAGGTCAAGGGGTCACATTCATGGCACACTGCCTTAGAGAAGTGGCTTGCCCAGCATTAGTGGCTAAATCCAGGCGGACGGGAATAACACTCGCACATGGGATCTGATCTAGTATCTAAAAGTACACAGTTAGAAAAGTAGTCAGCAAGTCCTCTCACAAGTCTGCAAAAGTTGGGTGTTCAGGGGTTTTCTTGTCCCAGATGAGAATGAAGAAGAGAATTCCTTCCTAGACATCAAACTCCTTGAGGATAAAGATATAATGGAATATCGGCACATAGTAAAAGATTAATAATGGATGTTGGAACTGAAACTAACTTACATGTCCTATGACGGAATGTGCATAACTACTTGACAAAGTAAGTACTCTTGTCCCCATTTTACTATGAAGAAACTGAGAAAGGTAAGTTTGGTAACTTATTAAAAAGGAATAAAGTCAGGACTCAAACTCAGGTCTTTCTGGCTACAAAGTTAATGTTTCTTCCATTACATCAGGCTGCTGCATACCACCTGCCTTGCTAAATTAAGAAGAACCCTCCTGCATCTTTTCGAATTATAAAATTTACAAGACTGTTCTATAAATGTAAAACCCCTTCCATCCCATCATCTTATTCCCTGTAGATGATCACATTCATTCTTTTATTCAATATGTAGAGGTGATTCCTCATTAACAACACTTCTTTGTCTCTTACCCATCCTCCCTTCCCTCACTAGAGTCACACAGAGAGAAGGGACCCTCCAGTTCCAGGTAACAGACTTCCATGCTAGAACCACGATCCATTCTGTTCATAACCTCATGGAGAAGCGTCCACTTCTGGGAAAAGCTGCTGTGACTCAAAGCCTAGACTGGCCATATTTTGGAAGCTCCATCCATCTTAGGGTGGACCTCCTCCCTCTGATTCCTGCTGAGATCCCTAGGAATACTCAGAGCTGTTAAAAAAAAATCATCACTAGTGTTCAGATTGACAGCTTCAAAGAGTTCACAGCTGGGGTACCTGGGTGGTTCAGTGGGTTAAAGCCTCTGCCTTTGGCTTAGGACATGATCCCAGGGTCCTGGGATCAAGCCGCATCTGGCTCTCTGCTCAGCAGGGAGCCTGCTTCCTCCTCTCTCTCTGCCTGCCTCTCTACCTACTTGTGATCTCTGTCAAATAAATAAATAAAATCTTAAATTTAAAAAAAAAGAGTTCACAGTTAAGGATACTGTGCTGAACGGTCTGGTGGCCTCTGAAGTGTGGATGTGGTTTTGTGTCAGCAAGATCACGGGCATGTGTGGCATCATTGGCTATAATGCTAGAAGACCAATCATTAACATCTGATTATATTTGTTTATTATTTGAGTGTTCTTGGAATCATTGTGACTAGACTGTTATCTGAATATAATGTGTCAAAGTCAGTGTTTTCTCTATCAAACATGACAATGGAAGGTCACAATTTCTTTTGATATTAAGTTGAGCTATCCTTTGCTAGGATATATTAATTAATATAGCTCTAAATGCATGTCTTTGTTTAGCTTGAAATTGGAAAGGATATATGTAAATATATCAACCTGGTACATGTATATATAAAGATAACATTTTAGTTTGAAGGTTTGAAATATATGATATTTAAGCTTCTTTCCAGAAGGTTGAGGCAAAAGACTCGAGACAACTGGAATTTGCCATAGTGGGAGAAATAGTAAGACCATGTGCCTAAGTGATATAGTTAAGTCATGTCAGTAGTCATAAAAAATAAAATTTGACTATTTCTCCTTGCTAAAAGCAGGGAAAGATCCCTTTGTTAACAGCTGTACCTATAAATATTGGGGTACTTCTGTCAACTTGAATATAGCCTCCCTAAGAGAGAATGGCAGGGTGGTGTTCTAAATATGTATCTTTCTAACATCTTTAACAGTAGGACTGAGTGAATGGGAGCCATGACCTACATTTGAGTGTCTTTGATATGTGTTATATCACTAAGCTGTCCAGCTTTATGATTTTTTTAAAACCTATCTTTGTGGGGCGCCTGGGTGGCTCAGTGGGTTAAAGCCTCTGCCTTCAGCTCAGGTCATGATCCCAGGGTCCTGGGATAGAGCCCCGCATACGGCTCTCTGCTCAGCAGGGAGCCTGCTTCCTCCTCTCTCTCTGCCTGCTTCTCTGCCTGCTTATGATCTCTGTCTGTCAAATAAATAAATAAATAAATAAATAAATCTTAAAAAAGAAAAAAACTATCTTTGCAAAATAAAATATCCTACAGACACTTAAACAGGATTATAACTTAGTATCATCCATGAGTCTAAATAGTATCTTATGTCCTGAAATAAATAAAAGTGATTGGTATCTAAATAAATAAATAAATAAAAGATGAACCTTCTGTTTGAAGGTAAAAGACTCCCTTTGTGGCCCTCATTCTCATCCACTCTGGGAGGCCTTACTCCATCAATAATTCCCCCAACCTGAGCCGAATTTCATTACATACTCATTTTTTCTTATGTGACTATTTCCTGCCAATGTAATAAATGTTTTGAGGCACCCCCCACCTTAAAATACATACACACACAGCCCACTTCCACTCATCAGGTTACTCCTTGAATTACATTACTGCTACCCCTTCCTTCCCTTCACAAGCGAGTTCCTTTCTCAGCACCTCCATTTCCTCACCATCTAATCATGCAAAAGAAATCCTCTAACCACTGAAGGATCCTAGCCAACAGCCTGTTCTCACTTTCCATCCCCCTAGGACTGTCTGCAGCAAGCCACCACCAACAACTCCTGTTGCTTCAGATGATTATCTCCCCTGATGTTTTATAATGCTGTTCACTCTCACATCTACCTCTCATTCTCTGGTTCTCTTTCTCTTTCTGACCCCTAATGTAAGTATTCCCTTTGGTTTTGCCCACTGCCCACTTCTCTCCTCTCTACCTTCTTTCTTTGGGGAATTTTATTAGTCTTTGTATCCATCTTCAGTCCTGACTTGCTCCAGTCCACAATTCCAACTGCCTAGAGGACATTTCCATCTACTGCCCTACTGACATCTCAAACTCAGTATACTCAAAATATAGGCATCTTTCCTTTTCATCCATATCTATTTATTATATTGTAATTACTACTCTCTCAATCATTATGGAAAAAAATTCACAAGGTAAATTTGCAAATGTCCAAAGCTACAGAAACCAAATATTAATCATGGCAGGTATAATATTTAATAGGACTTATTTTATTTCATTTTCAAAATAAATGTTTTCCTTTTTTCACAGTTTTCAAAATTAATGCATACTTTTTTTCTAAAGATTTTATTTATTTACTTGAGAAAGAGAGCAAACATGTGAGAGAACATGAGCACGGGAGAGAAGAGCAGAGGGAGAGGGAGAAGCAGACACCCCGCTGAGCAGGAAGCCTGATGCAGGGCTCCATGTCAGGACCCTAGGATCATGACCCAAGCTGAAGGCAGCCGCTTAAATGACCCACCCAGGTGCCTATTAATGCATACTTTTCTAAAGTAATTAATTCTAAAGTATTATTATCTTTAGTATTATTATAATTATCTAAAGTATTATTAAAGAATAATCCAAAAATACAAAATAGTATATTATGGACAGCAAAAGGTAGGTTGTCTTCCCACCCCTGACTCTTTACCTACAATTCCCTTTCTCAGAAGCAACCAGTGTTATCAGTTTGATATATCTCTCCCCAGAAATACCCTATACATGTGCAAGTATATGTATACATATGTATCAATGCCCCTCAAAAATTCCAGCACACTGAAACGGTAGTATGCTCTATACATTATTCTCCAAATTGCTTTTGTTGGCTTACAATGTTTTGGAATTTATTTCTTACAAAATATACCTTACTCATTTTTTAAGGACTGTATAATATAACCCTGTGGATGCATTCTCTATTGCAGACATTAAGTTGTTACCGATGCTTTTGCTTTATAAGCAATGTGATAATGACTAGTCGTATGTGTGTGTCTGCAAACTTGTGCAGATATATCTGTAGGACAAAATACTGTAAATGAAATTATTAGAGCAAATGTATTTTCATTTTTAATAGGTGTTGCCCCCAACAGAAATGTATGAGATAATTTAAAATAATAGTAACTGGAGTGAAATCAAGTGGTCTTAAAACTTTTGAGGGGCATAGGGCTCCGCGTTCAGTAGTGTCAGCACAGGACCCAATGGAAGTGGGAAGGCTAGAACGGGCACACTACACTTATGATGCTGAAAATCCAGTTTGAATTATCTTCTCACCAGAGTGACTACACTGTGGACACCGGGCATTTTTTTTTTTTTTAAGATTTTATTTATTTTTTAGTTAGAGAGAGAGAGAGCACAGGCAGACAGAGAGGCAGGCAGAGGCAGAGGGAGGAGCAGGCTCCTTGCCAAGCAAGGAGCCCGATATGGGACTCGATCCCAGGACGCTGGGATCATGACCTGAGCCGAAGGCAGCCGCTTAACCAACTGAGCCACCCAGGCGTCCCAACACTGGGTATTTTTAACACATGCTGCTGCTAAGCCACATGTTCCCCCATCATAAGCTCCTGCAACTGTTTCTCTTGGTCCTAAATACAAGACTGTTAAGTTACTAATACTAAATTTCTCTTACTGGTTTTGTCTGTCACCTCTGGCTGTCAAAATCATTTCTGGGGGGACACCTGGGTGGCTCAGTTGGTTAAGCGGCTGCCTTCGGCTCAGGTCATGATCCCAGCGTCCTGGGATCGAGTCCCACATCGGGCTCCTTGCTCAGCAGTGAGCCTGCTTCTCCCTCTGCCTCTGCCTGCCACTCTGTCTGCCTGTGCTTGTTCGTTCTCTCTCTGACAAATAAATAAATAAAATCTTTTTTAAAATAAATAAATAAATAAATAAAAACGTGGGGCGCCTGGGTGGCTCAGTCATTAAGTGCCTGCCTTCGGCTCAGGTCATAATCCCAGGGTTCTGGGATTAAGCCCTGCATCAGGCTCCCTGCTCAGCGGGAAGACTGCTTCTCCCTCCCTCCCTCCCCCCTGCTGTGTTCCCTCTCTCACTGTATCTCTCTCTGTCAAATAAATAAATAAAATCTTAAAAAAGTAAAAACCTAATCAACAAAAATATAAGGGAATAGACAAATCCCAATCATAGTTGAAGACTTTTAATTGATCTATCTCAGAAATTAATATATAAAATATGTAACTTTAGAAATATGAATATGGATGGGGTGCCTAAGGTGGCTCAGTAGGTTAAGTGTCTGACTCTTGATTTCAGCTCAGGTCATGATCTCAGGGTCCTGAGATCAAGCCCCATATCGGGCTCTATACTCAGCAAGGAATCCATTTAAGATTCTCTCTCCCTCTCCCTCTGCTCCTCTCCCACTCTTGCTCTTGCTGTCTCTGTCTCTCAAATAAATAAATAAATCTTCTTTTTTTTCAAGTATGAATATGGGGCACCTGGGTTTGGCTCAGGTCATGATCCCAGGGTCCTGGGATCTGGGATCAAGACCTGCATTGGGCTCCCTGCTCAGGGGAGAGACTGCTTCTCCATTTCTCTGCCTCTCCCTGCCTGCTTGTGCTCTCCCTCTCTCTGTCAAGTAAATAAATAAATCTTTTTAAAAATTAAAATTATGAATATAAAGAATCTGAATAAAAATAATTTTGAAATGAACAACAATGAGAAAACTATACAGAACATAGAATACAACATCTCATATGGAATACAGTAAAATAATACACTCAAGGTACAGTTATAAGAAAATAAAAAAGCCTAAAAATAAGTGAATTTGGTGTATAATTTTAAAAGCTAGAAAACAATAAGACAAATCTAAAGTGTAAAAGATAAAGAACTAAATAAACATAAATGTAGAACTTATGGAAATTGAAAATAAAAATCTATGATAGAACAGATCAACAAAATAAAAACAAAAGTTTGTCTTTTAAAGAAAATAATTAAATAGACAACATTTAATAGATTTGATTAAGAAAAAGAAAAAAAACACAAAAACATAAAAGCATAGGGAGAAGTGGGATTAATATTATTATTACTATTATGAGAGAATATTAAATATAAGAAATTAAAAAATCTAGATGAAATGGATTTTTCTGTTCAGAAAATATAAATTATCAGAATTAATTCAAAAAGAAGTTGAAAATCTAAATAAACCAAAACCTTAGAGAAATTGAATAGGTAGCCACCCAGGCACTCCTTTAATTTTTTTATTTTTTAGCTGCCTGAGGTGGTAGATAACAATTACGTTAACTGAGAGACCAAACACAAAAGGCCACATATCATATGACTCCATGTATTTTTTTTACCATAATAGATACATCCCTAAGGCTAGAAAGTAGACAGCTCGTTGGCAGTGGCTGGGGAGAAGAGAGAATGAAGAGTGACTGCTTAATGGTTAGAGGATTTCTTCTTTGGGGTGACAAAAATGTTCTAGAATTAGTGAGGTCATGCAACCCCTGAATTGTAAAAACCCCTGAATCATACACTTTTGTAGGTAAATTTTATGGTATGTGATTTCTATCTCAATTTAAAAATGGCAATTTTAGGGGCGCCTGGGTGGCTCTCTGGGTTAAGCCTCTGCCTTTGGCTCAGGTCATGATCCCAGGGTCCTGGGATGGAGCCCCACATGGGGCTCTCTGCTCAGCAGGGAGCCTGCTTCCCCCACCCCCCGCCTGCCTCTCTGCCTACTTGTGATCTCTCTCTCTCTCTGTCAAAAAAATAAATAAAATATTTTTTAAATGGCAATTTTAAAATTTATATGTACCCATGATTCCAAATTTTTAAAATTTAAATAAAAGGAAATTCACAAAAATAGTACTCATAATTTACAACCCAGCTATAAGCACTATTAACATTTAGGTCTATTTCTAATCTTTCTCTATTATATCACTCTATTATATCACTGCTATTATATTATATATCTATTATATCACTCTATTATATCTATTATATCACTATTATATATGGTTAAGAACACTCACTCCGGGGCACCTGGGTGACTCAGTCAGCTTCTGACTCTGGATCTCAGCTCAGGTCTTGACCTCAGGGTCGTGAGTTCAAACCCCAAACTGGGCTCCACACTAGGCATGGAGTCTACTAAAACAAAACAAAACAAAACAAAAAAATCCCACACACACTCACTCTGGATCCTCAGCCTGAGTCAGAATCTTGCCACCTACTAACTGTCCAATCAAGGGCAAGTTGCTTAAACTCACTGGATCTGCTTCCTCATCTATAAAATGGGAATATAATAACATCTAATTCAAATGCTTGTTGTGACAATTGAGTTTAAAAATGTAGAGTGCAAAAAAATAAAAATAAAAAATAAAAATGTAGCATGCATAAACATATGCCTGGCACATAAAAAGTGTTCAATATATGCTGGCTATCATTATTACTAAAAATAAAACTGTGTGAATATCCTTAAATATATATATTTTGTCATTTGTCTAATTATATTCTTTTATTAATTACACAAAGTAGAAATCAATATGCTATCAAGTATTCACAAGCTTAGAAATGTGAGAAAAAAATCAAAATAAGGAAGAAAATGGCCCTGGAAAATACAAAGACAATCAAGGAGGGGAAAAAAAGCTTTTAAAGTTATAATCATATTCTCAGGGAGATTTCAGAAAATATTGGGTCCATAAGATAAAAGGATGCTAAGAAAAGAAAAGGTAAAAAGAAGAGAAAAGTAAAGAAAAGAAATAAGAAAAGGAAAGGAAAGAAAAAAGAAAAGGAAAGGAAAGGAAAAGATGCTGTGAGAAGAAAACAATTTGTGAATAAGAAATCACTTTGGAAATTAAACTACACTGAAATTTAGTAGCAAATTAGAAGGTACGTTGAGGAAAATCTCCCACTATCAAGAACAAAAGACAGTATAGAAAAAATATGAGATGTGCAAATTGTAAATGAGAGAGAGAGAGTCAATCTGAGAAGCCTCACATTTGATTGATACGGCTCCAGGAAAAAAAAGAGAAAAAATGGAGGAGAGAAGATTATCAAAGATCCTATATAAAAAGAGGGACATTGATCTTCATTTTGAAAAGTCCCACCAAGTAAGTATCTTACATAATGAATGAAAAAAGACATAGGCCTAGACACATCTTTATGAAATTTTAGAACACCAAGATGAAGAAAAGATCCTAAAATCTTCCAGAGTGCGAGAAAGTATGCACCCACTTGCTTAACAGCAGCCCAAGCTTCTAAAAGTCAACAGGGCAAGCCCTTCAAATATTTGAGGGAAAATTATTTTCAACTGAAACTTTCAATTAAATATAAGAGGAGAAAATAAGGATGTCAGCAAGCATGCAAGGACTCAGAAAATTTACCCACTTCATATAAAAAGGTAACTTCTTTGCAAGTTACTTGCAGGTGTTCTCCAGCAAGATGAGGAAGTAATAAAGCAAAGAGGAAAATAAGAGGAATGTTAAAAAGGGAAATCCTGAAATGATAACCCTGCAGTAATCCTAGAAATCAACCAGTCCAGACTGGAGCAAGAATATGGAGGCCTCTGGGAGGAGTCAGGGGTTTGCTATGGCCAGCTCACTGTAACTTTCAGGAATATTATAAGTCAATTATTTAACATACCATTATTAAAAATTAATTTATATAGGGGCACCTGGGTGACTCAGTTGTTTAAGGGACCAACTCTTGGTTTCAACTGAGGTCATGATCTCAGAGTCATAAGATCAAGCCCCATGTCAGGCTCTGAGCTCAGCAAGGAGTCTGCTTAAGATTCTCTCCCCTTCCCCCTGCCCCATTTCCTGCTCATGTGCTCTTTCCCCCTTCTCCCTCTCTCTCTAAAATAAATAGTATCTTTTAAAAAGTTAATTTATATAAATTTACAGTTAAATTATATTTAAAAATAAAGATAACAAAGATCCAAAACTCTTCAATTCCTAATTATTTTTACTATTATCTATGCTTTTGGAAGTTATTTATATCTATTTTATCTGTTTGATAAAAACAATATGTAATAGTGCACTATCATATATCCCTTCCCAATTCCATATTCAGTGCCATCATGTCAGTAGCTTAAATGAACCACAATGGAAATATTTACACCATGGAAACTGGCAAATCAGGTCTGTCTTTATTGTTTTTTTTTTTTAAAGATTTTATTTATTTATTTGACAGACAGAGATCACAAGCAGGCAGAGAGGCAGGCAGAGAGAGAGGCAGAGAGAGAGGAGGAAGCAGGCCCCATGCAGCGCAAAGAGCCCGATGCGGGGCTCGATCCCAGGACACTGGGATGAGCCGAAGGCAGAGGCTTTAACCCACTGAGCCACCCAGGCGCCCCTGTCTTTATTGTTTTTGTTGTCTATCTAGAATTTAGAAGTGTTGCATAAAATGTTAACAACGCAGACTAAACTTAAAAGTGTATCATATCTATCTGTAGCTGTTACATTATAAATAGCACAAAAATTGTCAAATCATGGTTGAGTTGCAACCATAGGTTGGTTACGGATGCATGCATTTGACAAAAATCAGCATCTTGTGAGAATCATTTGGCTGTATGCAATTTATAATAAATAGTATTTTCTGGGGCACCTGGGTGGCTCAGTCAGTTAAGCATCTGCCTTTGGCTCAGGTTATGATCCCAGGGTGCTGGGATGGAGCTTGGTATTGGGATCCCTGCTCAGTGGAGAGTCTGCTTCTCCCTCTCCCTCTGCACCACCCCCAACCTTTCTCTCTCTCCCCAATAAATAAACAAAATCTTTTTTTAAAAAAAGGTATTTTTATTTTATTATAATTTATAAACTGTGTGCTATGCATCGCTTTCTTAAGTAAAATTTGTAAATAAACATATATATGTAATGTATATGGGAAAACTGGGGAACAAAGAAATTAGAGAATTGCCAAGGACACGTGCTCTAATACTACCACTTCAAAGCCCAAAGTTCTCTCTCCCCTGTGACACTGAATCAGACTTCTCCTCTTTCAAAAGAACATTTGCTCCATTATCAGTACTGGGTCACCAGTCAGTAAACAACCTTATTAAAGAGCTGAAAATTGAATGCCTTATTACTGTCATTCACATTAAGATGTAAAGGCATTTTAATAGAACAACTTCTTAAGTCTGCAGAATGGTGGAGGAGAGAGAAGGACTGCTTTTTGTTTTTGTTTTGTTTTGTTTTGGTCACACACATGATGGTGGGGGAGGATGAAGGTGGCCAGGAGGTTCCTTCTTGGTGCCCCAAGATGGAAATGGTACCCATTTCTATTCCATCACAGGAAGAGAGGAGTCAGGAACTTCTTCCTTCAGAAAGTTTTTGAACTCCAAGGATAAAGCCAAAACCGAAACACTCAATACACTTTTTCCCATTCTCTTTCCATCTTCTACTCCTACCTCCCCTACCTCCATTCACAGTTAAGTGTTAAAATGTTTAAAAGCTCTTGAGTAAATAGCTTGATTACATTTAGTTATGTTGATAATGTAAAATTATCAGACAATGTGTATTTCCTGGAAATATAACCTAATGAGAACATCTTAGCCCTGCGTGCGCGCGCGCGTGCGCGCGCACACACACACACACACACACACACACACACACACACACACTAAATAAATCTGGCTTCTGCAACTCAGCTTCACTTCATTAGCAACCAGGTTCCATAAAGAGCCAGGCCATTATGGAAAAGGAATAATGACAAATACACTTTAAACTTGATTTGTGTTGAATCTTTTAAATACACTGAATCTGATGCCCTGAATTTCAAAGTTACAATGAATACCAACAGCATGAATTCACAAATACATAAAGATACCAAATTTATTGAATTTACTTGTCATAATCACCTTTCACTCCTAATTGTTAGAGTATGCTCTAATAACTTGGTGTCCTATCGTTCAGTATTTGAACGTCCAGTATTTGAAAACTATTTAAGACCATAATCATGAAAGACAGTTCAAGAAAGATGTATTTTTTCTTTTGATCATATTGATCAGCGAAGACTTTCGTTAACGGTAATAACTTATGTAAGCATATGAGAGGTTGAGAAGCCACAAACTCTTAAACACTCCAGGTAGGAACATGAACTGGAAAAAACTTTTTTTTTCAGTAATAATAGCTGTTTTAAAATAATACATTTCACATTATCTCCATCTAATGGATGATGAAACTGATGTTCAAAAAGTTTAAGTAACATGCCCAAGAAACAAAGTTGGTAAAACAAACAAACAAAAAAGAGCTAGAAGGTGATTTGGCAACAACTGTCAAAAGTCTTTAAAACTTACTTTTTTTAAGAGCCAGCAATTTTCCTTGGAGTTTATCATAAAGAAATAATTAGAGAAATGTATAATTATACTTGGACAATGATGTCCATTGTACTATTAATCATAAAAAGCAAAAGTGGAAACCACCTAAAGCTAAATGGCCAGTTTCAGTG
>RCUC01146404.1:0-44317 GCA_003697995.1 Taxidea taxus jeffersonii | reverse complement strand
AGAGGCAAACAAACGTTGGACTTCTCCGGACACTCCTCTCTCCTAGACTCTACGACCTGGGGAGCTCTCTCATACCTTCAAGCAGGTGGATTCACATTTTCTAGAGATTTTAGTTTTCCTATATGAAGGTTGGCTCGAATTTCCTAGTCTGCCACTACCATCCACAGAAAGTGTTGGTCAGAAGCGCCTGGGTGGCTCAGTTGGTTAAGCCTCCAACCTTTGCCTTCAGCTCAGGTCATAACCTCAGGGTCGTGAGATGGAGCCCCACATCAGGCTCCCTGCTCAGCACAGAGTCTGCCTGATATTTTCTCTGTCTCTCTTAAATAAATACATAAATAAATAAAAAATAAAATCTTTAAAAAAAAAAGGGTAAGCAAGCTTTGGTCAAATGATTGACATTGGAGCCTATCTTTATAGAGGATGCATGTATACCACACAGAGACAATTTTGTTGGGTATTAACTTTCACCCTTGCCCCTATTAATATTATCTGTGTTTGTATTTGCACTCATAACAAATAGCATTTTAGGCTTTTTGCATGTTTCTAGGTTATTTCTACATTAAATTTATGCATTTTGTAGTGTTTGCTGACAGATTACTGACTTACTTGAATCTACTCTACAGTATTACTAGCAAGGCCACTGTTTTTTGTTTTGTTTTGTTGGCAGATTAGAAGAAACACCAAGTTTCTCAACCTGTAGCTATGATGGATGTTAGTTACCTGGAACTAATATCGGGCCAAAATTCTTCAAATATTCTGGAAATTATGGGGCTGAAGTCAACATCATTACAACTTCCTGCATGTGATGAGGCAAAGAAGCCTACTGAAACCAAATGTCTCTCAGAGTCCACAGTCTCTCGTGCTTAAGCCTGGTGGTGGGTATTAAGGAGGGCACATATTGCATGGAGCACTGGGTGTGGTGCATAAACAATGAATCCTGGAACACTGGAAAAATAAAATAAAGTTAAAAAACAGAAGCAGAAACGAAAACAAAAACCAGAAGTAAATGTGAATAAAGCAAAAAGTGAATGAAGCCCCTTAAGGTCCATTTATGCTGTAACAAATGCTAAGAATTCATTCTTTTTTTATGATAATTAGTATTGCATTGCATGTATCTCAATATACACCACATTTTCTTTTACCCATCCATGCATCCACTAATGGACACTTGGGTTGTTTCCATATCTTAGCTATAGTAAATAATGCTGCAATGAATGCAGGGGATGTAGGGCTTTTTGACTCAGTATTTTCATTTTCTTGGGTGAATACCCAGAAGTGCAATTGCTGGACTGCATGGTAGTGCTATTTTTAGTTTTTTAAGGAACCTCTATACTGTTTTTCATAGTGGCTGCACCAATTTATACTCCCACCAACAATGCACAAGTGTTCCCTTTTCTCCACATCTTCATCAACACTCTTTTTTTTTTTTTTTTGTAATAGCCAGTCTGACAGGTGTAAGGTGATAGCTCATTGTACTTGCATTTCCCTGATGATTAGTGATGTTGAGTATCTTTTCATATGTCTGTTGGCCATCTGTATGTCTTCTTTAGAAAAATGTCTATTCAGCTCCTCTGCCCATTTAAATCAGGTTACTTAGTTTTTGTTTGTACTGAGTTGTATGAGTTCTTTATATCTTTTGTATAATAATCCCTTATCAGAGATATAATTTGAAAATACTGCCTCCCACTCAACAGGTTGCCTTTTCATTTTGTTGATGGTTCCTCAATGTGCAGAAACTTTTTGATTTGATGGTGTACCATTTGTTTATTTTAACTTTTATTTCCCTTGCTTTTAGAGTCAGATAAAAAAAAAAACAATACTGGGACGCCTGGGTGGCACAGTTGGTTAAGCGGCTGCCTTCGGCTCAGGTCATGATCCCAGCGTCCTGGGATTGAGTCCCACATCGGGCTCCTTGCTCGGCAGGGAGCCTGCTTCTCCCTCTGCCTGCCACTCTCTCTGCCTGTGCTCACTCGCTCTCTCTCTCTAATAAATAAATAAATAAAATCTTTAAAAAAAAGAACAATACTGCTAAAACCAATGTCAAGAAAACATACCGCCTATGTTTTCTTCTAGGAGTTTTATGGTTTCAGGTCTTACATTCAAGTCTTTAACCCATTTTGAGTTGCTTTCAGTATATGTTCTAAGATAGTGGTCCAGTTTCATTCTTTTGCATTTAAATGTCTAGTTTTCCCAGAATCATTTATTAAAGAGACAGTCTCTTCCCCCTCATATATTATTGCCTATCTCATAAATTAATTCACCATATATGCATAGGTTTATTTCTAGGCTGTCTATTCTGTACCATGCATCTATGTCTGCCATCTACCAATACAAAATTGTTTTGATTACTATAGCTTTGTAGATAGCTTTGGTTTCAGGGAGCATGATATCTCTAGCTTTTTCTTTATCAAGTATGGTTTTGGCTATTTGGGGTCTTTTGCAGTTCCATACAAATTTTAAAATTATTTGTTCTTGTTCTGTACAAAAGCCACTGGAATTTTGACAGGAATTATATTGAACCTGTAGATTGCTTTGGATTGTTTGGACATTTTACAGTATTCATTCTTCCAATCCATGAACATAGAAGATCTTTTTATTTATTTGTGTCTTCTTCAACTTCTTTCATCAGGGTTTTATAGTTTTCCATGTACAGATCTTTTACCTTCTTAGTTAAAGTTATCCCTAGGTATTTTACTTTTTTCCATGCAATTGTAAATGACATTGTTTTCTTGATTTCTTTCCGATTTGTTACTACTGTACAGAAACAACAGATTTCTGTACATTAATGTTGAATCTTGCAACTTTACTAAATTAATGTATTACTTCCAACAATTTTTGGTGTAATCTCTAGGGATTTTTATATATGATATCATGTCACCTACAAATAGGGACAATTTTCTTCTCTTTTAAATTTGTATGCCTTTTTCTTGCCTAATTGCTGTGCCTACGACTTCCAATACTATGTTGAATAAAAGCAGAAATAGTGGGCATCCTTCTCTTATTCCTGATCTTAGGAAAAGCTTCCAGCTGTCGGTTTATCATATATGGTCTTAATTATGTTAAAGTATGTTTCCCATTCACCCACTTTGTGGAGATTTTTTTTTTATCATAAATAGATGTTGAATTTTGTCAAATGCTTCTTTGGCATCTATTGAGATGATTACATGATTTTTATCTCTCATTATGTTGATATGGTGTTTCACATTGATTGATTGGCTGTTGAATCATCCTAGATCCCTACAATAAATCCTATGAGATCATGGAGTAATATTTTTAATGTATTTTAACATATTGTTGAATTCAGCTGCTAATATTTTGTTAAGGATTTTTGCTTCTATCTTTATCAGAGATACAGACTTGTAATTCTCTTCTTTCTCTTTCTCTCTCTCTCTACCCCTTCTGTTTTGTTTTCCTTTTTTTCCCCAGCCTTTATCTGGTTTTGCTAACAGGGTAATATGAGCCTGATAAAATGAGTTTGGATGCATTCCCTCCTCTTCAGGTTTTGGGAATAGTTTGAGAAGAATAGGCATTAAATCTTCCTGAATGTTTGGTGGAATTCACCAGAGGAGCCATCTAGTTCTGGATGTTTGTTGGGAGTTATTAAAATAATGATTCAATCTCCTTACTAGTAATTCATCTACTCAGATTTTCTATTTCATCATATTTCAGTCTGGAAAGACTTTACACTTCTAGGGGCGCCTGGGTGGCTCAGTGGGTTAAAGCCTCTGCCTTCGGCTCAGGTCATGATCCCAGAGTCCTGGGATCGAGCCCCGCATCGGGCTCTCTGCTCAACAGGGAGCCTGCTTCCTCCTTTCTCTCCCTGCCTGCCTCTCTGCCTACTTGTGATCTCTGTCAAATAAATAAATAAAATCTTTTAAAAAAAGACTTTATACATCTAGGAAATTATCCATTTCTTCTAGGTTGTCCAATTTTGTTGGCATATAATTGTTTATAACAGTGTCTTAGGACCCCTTGTATTTCTGTGGTTATCAGTTACTAACTTCTCTTTCTTTCTGACTTTATTTGAGCCCTCCTTTTTTTTCCCTTGGTGAGTCTAGCTAAAGGTTTGATAATCTTGTTTACCTTTTTGAAGAACCAGTTCTTTTTTTTTAATTTAATTTTTTTCAGTGTTCCAAAATTCATTGTTTATGCATCACACCCAGTGCTCCATGCAATACGTGCCCTCCATAATACCCAACAGGATCATCCCACCCCCACCCCCTCCTCAAAAACCCTCCGTTTGCTTCTCAGAGTCCCCAGTCTCTCATGGTTTTCCCCCCCCCCCCCCCGATTTCCCCCAACTCACTTCTCCGCTCCATCTCCCAATGTCTTCTGTGTTATTCCTTATGCTCCACAAGTAAGTGAAACCATATGATAATTTACTCTCTCTGCTTGACTTATTTCACTGAGCATAATCTCCTCCAGTCCCGTCCATGTTGATTCAAAAGTTGGGTATTTATCCTTTCTGATGAAGGCATAATACTCCATTGTATATATGGACAATATCTTCTTTATCCATTCGTCCCTTGAAGGGCATCTTGGCTCTTTGCACAGTTTGGCGATTGTGGCCACTGCTGAACATTAGGGTACATATGGCCCTTCTTTTCAGTGTGTCTGTATCTTTGGGGTAAATACCCAGTAGTGCAATTGCAGGGTCATAGGGTAACTCTATTTTTAATTTCTTAAGGAATCTCCACACTGTTTTCAAAAGTGGCTGCACCAACTTGCATTCCCACCAACAGTGTAAGAGGGTTCCCCTTTCCAACACTTGTTACTGTCTTGTTAATCCTGGCCATTCTGCCTGGTGTAAGGTGGTATCTCGATGTGGTTTTTATTTTAATCTCCCTGATGTTTAATGATGATGAACATTTTTTCATATGCCTTTAGCCATTTGTATGTCTTCTTTGGAGAAGTGCTGTTCATGTCTTCTGCCCATTTTTTGACATAATTATCTGTTTTGTGTATGTTGAGTTTGAGGAGTTCTTTATAGATCTTGGATATCAGCCCTTTGTAGTGTCATTTGTGAATATCTTCTCCCATTCCATGGGTTGCCTCTTTGTTTTGTTGACTGTTTCCTTTGCTGTGCAGAAGCTTTTGATCTTGCTGAAGTCCCAAAAGTTCATTTTCGCTTTTGTTTCCTTTGCCTTTGGAGACATGTCTTGAAAGAAGTTGCTATGGCCAATGTCAAGAGGCTTCTGCCTATGTTTTCCTCTAGGATTTTGGTAGATTCCTTCCTCACATTGAGGTTTTTTTATCCAGTTCGAGTTATCTTTGTGTATGGTGTAAGAGAATGGTTGAGTTTCATTCTTCTACACATAGCTATCCAATTTTCCCAGCACCATTTATTGAAGGGACTGCCTTTTTTCCACTGTATATTTTTTCCTTTGTCAAAGATTACTTGACCATTGTAGAGGGCCCATATCTGGACTCTCTGTGTCTATGTGTCTATGTGTCTGTTTTTGTGCCAGTACCATGCTGGTACACATGGGGCAACGTGATGCCCCAGCTTTTTCTTTTTCAACATTTCCTTAGCAATTCGGGGTCTCTTCTGGTTCCACACAAATTTTAGGATTGTTTGTTCCAGTGCTTTGAAAAATGCTGGTGGAATTTTGATTGGTATGGCATTGAAAGTATAGATTGCCCTAGGCAGCATAGACATTTTTAAAATTTTATTCTTCCGATCCATAAGCATGGAATGCTTTTCCATCTTCTTGTGTCTTCTTCAATTTCTTTCATGAGTGTTCTATAGTTCCTCGAGTACAGATCCTTTACCTCTTTGGTTAGGTTTATTCCCAGGTATCTTATGGTTCTTGGTGCTATAGTAAATGGAATCAATTCTCTAATTTCCCCTTCTATTTTTTTATTGTTAGTGTATAAGAAAGCAACTGATTTCTGTACATTAATTTTGTATCCTGCCACATTACTGAATTGCTGTATGAGTTCTAGTAGTTTGGGGGTGGAGTCTTTTGGGTTTTCCATATAAAGTATCACATCATCTGCAAAGAGAGAGAGTTTGACTTCTTTGCCAATTTGTATACCTTTTATTTCTTTTTGTTGTCTGATTGCTGTTGCTAGGACTTCTAGTAATATGTTGAACAACGGTGTCAAGAGTGGGCATCCTTGTCGTGTTCCTGATCTCAAAGGGAAGGCTTTCAGCTTTTCCCCATTGAGGATGATATTCGCTGTGGGTTTTTCATAGATTTTATGAAGTTGAGGGATATTCCCTCTGTCCCTATACATCGAATAATTTTGATCAGGAACAGATGCTGTATCTTGTCAAATGCTTTTTCTGCATCAATTGAGAGGACCGTGTGGTTCTTCTCTCTTCTCTTATTGATTTGTTCTATCACACTGATTTGTGAACGTTGAACCACCCTTGCATCCCATGGATAAATCCCACTTGGTCATGGTGGATAATCTTTTTAATATATTGTTGGATCCTATTAGCTAGGATCTTGTTGAGAATCATGGCATCCATATTGATCGGGGATATTGGTCTGAAATTCTTTTTGATGGGGTCTTTGCCTGGTTTGGGGATCAGGGTAATGCTGGTTTCATAAAGAGTCTGGAAGTTTTCCTTCTGTTTCTTTTGAAACAGCTTCAGGAGAATAGGTATTGTTTATTCTTTGAATGTTTGGTAGAATTCTCCAGGGAATCCATCAGGTCCTGGGCTCTCGTTTTTTGGGAGGTTTTTGATCACTGCTTCAATCTCGTTACTAGATATTGGTCTATTCACGTTGTCAATTTCTTCCTGATTCAGTTTTGGAAGTTTATAGGTTTCCAGGAATGCATCCATTCTGTCTAGGTTGCTTAACTTACTGACATATAACTGTGGATAATAATTTCTGATGATTGTTTCTATTTCCTTGGTGTTAGTCATGATCTCTCCCTTTTCATTCATAATTTTATTAATTTGGGTCCTCTCTTTTCTTTTGGATTAGTTTGGCCAATGGTTTATTGATCTTATTGATAAAAAAAAAAAACAGCTTCTAGTTTCATTGATGTGTTCTACTATATCTCTAGTTTCTATCTCATTGATCACTGCTCTAATCTTGATTATTTCCCTTCCTGTGTGTGGGGTTGGCTTAATTTGTTGTTGATTCTCCAGTTCTTTAAGGTGTAAAGACAACTGGTATATTCTGGGTTTTTCCGTTTTTTTGAGGGAGGCTTGGATGGCTATGTATTTCCCCCCTTAGGACCGCCTTTGCCGTATCCCATAGGTTTTGGATTGAAGTGTCTTTATTCTCAATGGTTTCCATGAATTGTTTAAGTTCTTCTTTGATTTCCTGGTTAATCTAAACATTCTTTTTTATTTAAGATTTTATTTTTTTATTTGACAGAGATAGAGAGCACAAGTAGGCAGAACAGCAGGCAGAGGGAGGGGGAAGCAGGCTCCGTGCTGAGCAGGGAACCCGACACAGGGTTCAATCCCAGGACCCTGAGATCATGACCCAAGCCGAAGGCAGAGGCCTAACCCACTGAGCCACCCAGGCACCCCTAATCCAAACATTCTTAAGCAGGGTGGTCTTTAGCTTCCAAGTGTTTGAATTCCTTTCAAACTTCTTCTTGTGGTTGAGTTCCAGTTTCAAAGCATTGTGATCTGAGAATATGCAGGGAATAATCTCAATCTTTTGATATCAATTGAGCCCTGATTTGTGACCCAGTATGTTGTCTATTCTGGAGAAAGTTCCATGTGCACTCGAGAAGAATGAGTATTCTGTTGTTTTAGGGCAGAATGTTTTGTATACAGCAGATGAGGTCCATCTGGTCCAATATGTCATTCAATGCTCTTGTTTCTTTGTTGATTTTCTGCTTGGATGATCTATTACTGAGAGCGCCAAGTTAAAATCCCCTACTATTAATGTACTCATATCAATATGACTCTTTATCTTGATTGACAATTATCTTATGTAGTTGGCTGCTCCCATATTGGGGGCATAAATATTTACAACTCTTAGATCTTCTTGGTGGACAGACCCTTTAAGAATAATGTAGTGTCCTTCTTTATCTCTGACTACAGTCTTCAGTTTAAAATCTAATTTATCTGATATGAGAATCACTACCCCAGCTTTCTTTTGAGGCCCATTGGCATGAAAGATGCTTCCCCATCCCTTCACTTTCAGTCTGGATGTATCCTTAGGTTCCAAATGAAGAACCAGCTCTTAATTTCACTGATCTTTCCTATTGTCTTTTAGTCTCTATGTCATGTATATCCACTCTGATCTTTATTATTTCCTTTATTCCACTACTTTTTGGATTTGTTGTCTTTTTTCTAGTTCTTCAGGCCTAAAGTTAAATTGTTTGAGATTTCTCTTCTTCCTTGAGATAGGCCTTTATTGCTATAAATTTCCCTTTAAGGATCACTTTTGCTATTCTCCCACTGATTTTTCATATTACTTTTTCATTTGTCTCTATGTATTTTTTAATTTCTCCTTTGATTTTGTCTAGGACTTAGTAGTTTTCAGTAAATAGTTTAATCTCTTCCTATTCATCGTTTTTCCAGTTTTCTTCTTGTAATTGATTCTAGTTTCATACCACTGTGGTCAGAAAAGATGCTTGACATAATTTCAGTCTTCTTGAATTTATTGAGACTTGTGTTATGGTCTAACATGGGATCAGTCCTGGAGAATGCTCTATGAGCACTTGAGAAGGATGTGTATTCTGCTGTTTGGGGATACAGTGTTCTGTATGTATCTAGTAAGTCCATCTGGTCTACTCTGCTAAGGCCAGTGTTTCCTTATTAATTTTCTGTCTGGATGATCTATCCATTAACGTAAATGGGGTGTCGAAATTCCCTACTACTATTATTGCTGTCAATTTCCCCCTTCAAGTTTTTAACATTTGTTTTATATACTTTGGTGCTTCTCTGTTGGGTGCATATATATTTAGAAATGTTGTATCTTCTTGCTGGATTGACCCCTTTATTATTATATAGTTCCTCTTTGTCTTTTGTTATAGTCTTTGTTTTAAAGTCTGTTTTGTCTGATATGATTACAGCTATCCAGCTTTCTCTCCATTTCCAATTGCATGGAGTATTTTTCCCATCCCTTCACTTTATTTTTTTCAGTGTTGCAAGATTCATTGTTTATGCACCACACCCAGTGCTCCATGCAATACAAGTCCTCCTTAATACTCACCTCCAGGCTCACCCATCCCCCTACCCTCCTCCCTTCCCAAACCCTCAGTTTGTTTCTCAGAGTCCACCTTCACTTTCTTTTTTTTTTTTAAGATTTTATATATTTATTTGACAGAGTGAGAGATCACAAGTAGGCAGGCAGAGAGAGAGGGGAAGCAGGTTCCCTGCTGAGCAGAGAGCCCGATGTGGGACTTGGTCCCAGGTCCCTGAGATCATGACCTGAGCCAAAGGCAGAGGCTTAACCCACTGAGCCACCTAGGTACCCCACACCTTCACTTACAATATGTGTGTGTCCTTGGTTCATTCAGGTTGAGTGAGTCATCTCCTGTAGGCAGTTTACAAATCTTTTTTTCTTTTACTTTTTTAATTCATTCAGCCATTCTATGTCTATTGATCGAGAATTTAGTCTATTTACAGTTAGAGTAGTTATTGCTAGGTATATACTTATTGCCATCTCGTTCATTCCTCCCCCCTCCCCAGGCTGTTTTTGTAGTTTCTCTCTGTTCCTGTCTTCTCTTTCTCTAATCCCTTGTGGTTTGATGGCTTTCTTTAGCATTATGCTTAGATTCTATACTCATTTTCTTTTGTGTATTTACTGGAAGTTTTTGTTTTGTGGTTACCATAAGATTCATATATATTATCCTACTTATATAATAGTCTAAGTTGATAGCAACCTAAATTTGAACACATCCCCAAAACTACATTCTTACTTCCACCATTTTACCTTTTTAGATGTCACTTTTTACATTGTTTTTATTTCATGTTCCCCTTAATTACTGTAGTTTTAGTTAATTTTACTACTTTTGTCATTTTGCCTTCTTGGTAGCTTTATAAGTGATTAATCCACTACCTTTACTATACATTTACTTTTGACAGTGAGATTTTTACTTTTTCTTTTTAAAGATTTTATTTACTTATTTGAGAGAGAGAGAGAGAGAGACTCTGAGCATGAGTAGTTGGAAGGGGCCAAGGGAGAGGGACAATCCCAGGTTCAATCCCAGGACTCCAGGAACATAACCTGAGCTGAAGGCATATGCTTAAATAACTGAGCTACCCAGGAGCCCCAAGATTTTTACTTTCCATGCTTTGTTAGTTAGTGCCATTTCTTTTCAAAGCTTGAAAAAGTCCCTTTTATATTTCTTATAAAACTGGTTTAGTAGTGTTGAACTCCTTCAGCTTTTGCTTTTCTAGAAAACTTTTAATCTCTCCTTCAAATCTGAATGATAACCGTGGTAGGTCAAGAATTTGTGGTTGGAAGTTTTGTCCTTTCAGTACTTTGAAGATGTCATGCCACTCCCTTCTGACCTGCAGTTTCTGAGAAATCTGCTGAAACCCTTACGGGCTTCCCTTGTGTGTAACAATCTACTTTACTCTTGCTGCTTTTAAGATTTTCTCTTTAAATTTGACCTTTTAATTATAATGGTCTTGGTGTAGCTGTCTTTAGGTTCTTACTTAGAACTCTTGGCTTCCTTGACCTGAATGTTTGTTTCCTTCCCTAGTTTAGAGAAATTTGCAGTCAATAATTCTTCAAGTAAGTTTTCTGCCTCATTCTCTCTCTTGTCTCCTTCTGCAATCCCTACATGAAAATGTAATTCTGCTTGACATTGTTCCAGAGGTTCCTCAAGTTATCTTTATTAATTATTTTTCTGGGGAACCCTGTCGGGACCCCTGTCACTCTTGAGAGCTTTTTCTTTATTCCACTCAATAAACTTCTATCACTTTATTGAAATAAAATAAAATAAAATCATTTTTCTTTCAGTTGCTGTGAGTGAGTTCCACTCCTGTACCTCTACCTCACTGACCCATCCTTCTGTTTCACCCAGTCTGCTGTAGAACACGTCTAGTGTACTTTCCAGCTCGGTTATTGTATTCTTCTGCTCTGAGCCTTCTGTTTGGTACTTTATTATGTTTTTAATCTCTCCACTGAAGCTCTCGCTATGTTCATTCTTTTTCTCCTGAGGTTGGTGAGCATCTTTATGACCATTACTTTGAATTCTTTATCAGGTGGGTTATTTATCTCTGTATCACTGTCATCTTTTTCTGATGTTTTGTCTTGTTCTTACATTTGAAACCCATTTGTTTCCCCATTTTGCTTGACTCTCTTGTGTTTTTGTGCATTCAGTAAGACAGCAACCTCTCTCAGCCTGAATGCTCATCTTGTGAAGGTGATAATTCTTCTCATTCGAACTTCTCCAAGTTCTTGGTTGTCTCTCAAGCCTTTGTAGTGGTCTAAACTGCTTGGTTTATTCTTGATATGCCCCCATTGTTGAGGGTGTGCCAAGACCTGTCATCAGTGATCCAAGGGGAAGAATCTCATTTATCTAATTTACCATCTAATGTTGGATATATATATATATATCCTAGTATACATATATATATATATATATAAATATAATATATATATATATATATATATATATATATATATATATCCTAGTCCCTCTGGCCTCTAAACCAGAGATCTGAAGGTGTCCCCTGAGTGACAACTGCAAAAATTGGGGCTCCAGATGAGTGTATAACCTTCTTTCTGGGAAGTCTTGTTAACATGTAGTGAGGCCAAAGGGGTACACAAGGACTGTGTCTCCCTACTTATGGCTCCTGGGAGCACTTCCTTAGGCTCCAGATGTGTGCGGAACCTGGAGCCTGTCCCTCACGCTGAAGCTCCAGGCTAAGTAAATGGGCATTTCTCATAGGAAGACTGAGGCTGTGTCAGTGTGCTGTCTGTGCAGTTCCCTGGGGGTGGGAGCCAGCCAAGAACTGGGAGGCAGCTGGAGAGTGGAGGTGGCAGGGCACACTTGCTGGTCTCAGGAAGGTAGTGTGGAAATGTCTTGACTGAGTATGCCTGTGGGTCTCAGAAACACAGTGGGAGAGTGCCTTGTCAGTGTGGGTGCACAGCTAAGAAGTGTTCAGCAGCTGCAGCCAGAGGTTAGCAGATTGTCCTAACTGCCCACGCCTCCAGCCTTTCACCAGGACGTGAGAGCACTCCATGACCACTTGTGCCTGCCCACTCCAGCCATAGAATCGGAGAACACTGCAATCACTTGCACTCTCCAGCCTGAGAAGGACTTCTCACCCCAATCCATCCCAGCAAAGTGGTGGGAGGATGCTGTGTCCAAGCTCGCCAACCTGCACTAGCAAGCTCTGTGGACAGTTGCAACTATGGCATCCACACACATCTCTGTTTCTGGAGAGAATCTCAACTGCCCCTCCAGCCAATGCCCTCAGACCAGCAAATGGATCTCTCTCACATATAGTCTAGAAAATTTCCAACTGCTGTTTGTTCGCTAGGTCTGGGGGCAAACTGGACTGCATGCAAACACTCCAAGAGAGGAATCTCAGTTTCTTCTAGAACTTTAGGAGCCCTAAACATCAGCTCTGTTGGTTTTCCAAGCCAGACTTTCAAGGTGCTCTTCTTTCCAGTGCAAGTCCCAGAGGTCAGGGTGCCGATGTGGAACACCAACCATTTACTCCTTCAGGGGAAGCACATGTCTGTGGAGATCCCTTTTTATATCAATAAGCTGGGGTGGGGTTTTTTGTAAGACTCTGCCTCTGTCTGTTTCAATGAGGTCTTTTTATCCCTTGTTGTGGAGGAGCAGTTCACCTAGTTTCAAGATCTTTTCCAGAAAGAAATAATCCATATAGCGCTGTGAGGTTTTTTTTTTTTTTAAGATTTTATTTATCTGTCAGAGAGAGAGAGAGAGAGAGAGAGAGCGCGAGCGAGCACAGGCAGACAGAGTGGCAGGCAGAGGCAGAGGGAGAAGCAGGCTCCCCACCGAGCAAGGAGCCCGATGTGGGACAGGATCCCAGGATGCTGGGATCAAGACCTGAGCCGAAAGCGGCTGCTTAACCAACTGAACCACCCAGGCGTCCCTAGCACTGTGAGTTTTGTAAGTCCATGGGAGGAAGAGAGTTCAGGATTTTCCTACACTATCACCTTTGACCTCTTTCACCTCAAGAGGCATTAGGATCATTGAATCTTTAAAGGAGTAATAAAATCCTTCATGAGATTATCTGGGCCTTGTTCTTTTCTTCTGCTCATTTTCTTGATTTTCTTCTTCAAAGTTTTTTACTGTATTTGTGCTTAAGTTCAGCCTATGTGCTATCCATCACATTCTCTTCAGGCTTTAAAATCTTTTTTTTATTAAAAAACTTTCTTCTTTACAACTTATCCTTCTATTAATTTGTAATCTGTTAGTTTGTTTTTTTTTCCTGGATTTGTCTTCAATTTCTGAATCCTGAATCCTTTGTCAGTATTAACAGCTCTCATTGAAATCTTCCTTTCTACAGTATGGAGGTCCCTCAAAAGGTTGAAAATAGAGCTACCCTACAACCCAGCAATTGTACTACTATGGATTTACCCCAAAGACACAAATGCAGTGAGATCTGAAGGGACACCTGCACCCCAATGTTTAGAGCAGCAATGTCCACAACAGCCAAACTATGGAAAGATCCCAAATGTCCACCGACATATGAATTGATAAAGAAAATGTGGGATGTGTGTACACACACACACACACACACACACACACACACAATGGAATACCACTCAGCCATCAAAAAAAAACCCTGAAATCTTGCCATTTGCAATGATGTGGGTGGAACTAGAGGGTATTATGCTAAGTGAAATAAGTCAATCAGAGAAGGATAATTACCATATGATCTCATTGATATGTGGGATTTAAGAAACAAAACAGGATCACAGGGGAAGAGAGAAAAAAATGAAACAAGACAAAATCAGAGAAGGAGACAGATGATAAAAGGCTCTTAATCATAGGAAACAAACTGAGGTTTCCTGGAGGGAAGAGGAGTGGGGGGATGGGGTAACTGGGTGATGGACATTAAGGAGGGCATGTGATGTGATAAGCACTGGGCATTATAGGAGACTGATGAATCACTGAGTTCTACTTCTGGAACTAATAATACACTACATGTTGTTTTTAAATTAAGGGGGAAAAAAACAAAGAAAGGTGGAAAAAAAGGAAAAATCCTCCATTCTTCACTCACTTCATTTCTGCTATTTTTTACAGTCCTAATATATGCTGCTGTTTCTTCACCCATTCTACCATTTTCTTAAAATTTTAAGCTCATTTTGAACTGAGTTACAGTTTTCATCGGTTTGGGGACAGGTCTGTCTGTGAACTCTCACTGGCTGTAGGAATACTGTTTGGCTCCTACTCTCTCTCATCTTCTAAAAACTTTGCATGGGATTTAACTGAGATAATGTTCTGTCACTTACTGTTTGGGACGAAGAATGTTTGCCTCTACTTTCAAAGGGAGGGAAAAGCCAAAGGAGCTTACTCCTTTGGCTTTTATTTTATTTTTTTAACTTCAGAGCCATCAGATGCCATTACATGCACCCACAACTGGGATTCTGTTCCCAGTTTCTGCGGCTCTTTTCAGATGAAACTGTCATGCTCTGCAGGAAGTACTTTTTGGCAATTTGGGGGTTCTTTTATGCCTGGTTCTTTTATGTTACAAGCCTGCTTGTTTCCCTTCCACTTCCTTTCATCCAGATGCTGATATCACGCAGGTACTACTAATGATGGCAGTTTGTCCCTACAAGCTGATTATAATTGAGGGCTAGGGGAATACACTGTTTCGAAGATCGTTTCTATGGGTTGTTGGTTTTGCATTCTAGTTGTTTTGCTGCTATTTATAGCATTCAGCAAGGTTGAAAAACTCTATCGTTGTCCCTACCATCATCCCCAAGCTATTTGTGAACTGTCACTCATCTAACAAGAGTCCTGAGAAAAATGTGAGGGTAAAAAACAGATAAAATTAATTAGTTGAGTTCAGAGAAGTATACCACTTACATTTGGCTTATTGACTGTGTTATAATATCCAGGAAGGAATCTAAAACTTCTTTTGGAAGAGCAAATGCTTTTATCTAAATAGGAAAGTACTCTAGGAATTATCTGTTTAACCAAATTCAATCACTGGGACGTCATCTTGGTAATGACTAATTTCACAGTCCTCCTTTTGTATTACCTTTTTATTTTCCAGGAAAAATGACATAATTCATAAGACTACAATAAAAACACAGAGCTTCTGATATGTTCTGTCTTAAAAGTGAAACAAAAATTAGCAAAGGATCACTGGAATTCAAAAGAGTTTCACACACAAAAGCAAAAACTTCAGATTCTAGTGTTTGAAAAAAGCATAAGGTTTCTTTTTTACTATCTCTCAACTGAAACACATTCCAGCAACATCCAACGTAATCCAGAGCAGAGGCCTACTGATTTAAGTGCTACCCAGCCACACGGAGGTGATGTTACTCTAATTTTTCATTTCTCCCTTTTACATTATTGTTGAAAGGTTTTTAAAAGGACACCTACTAGTTCCATTTGAGAAAAGTCTTTCCTTTTTACACCCACTTAAATGACTTTTCACATACTACATGGTGTTGCCTTTTTAAACCTAACACTACATTAACACGTAAAAAATTGTTTTCACACTATCATTTTAATAACAGCATTTCTTTTACTGAGTTCCTTTAAAGAGCTCTAAGTAGCTGTCACAACAGGCAACCCAGTGGCCAAATGGGAATTAATTATTAAAGCAACACCAAACAAACAAATGAGCCATGTATGATCTCTACGTATCTTACAAGTAATAACACTCATTCGTGTTCAAAGCAGAGAATATAAATAAATTCAGAACCAGAGTTCTACCTTCACATTATAAGTGGTATCCAAAGGATCAAGGATTACAAGGACCCTAGGGATTAAAGACATAAGGTTGGGGTGCCTGGGGGGCTCAGTAGGTTGAACATCTGCCTTTCTCTGTACCTGGCACAGAGTCTGCTTGAGGATTCTCTCTCTCCCTCTGCCCTACCCCCACGATCACATGCATGCTCTAATAAATACTTAAAAATAAATTCAAAAAATTTGTAACTCTATCCTTTTAGAAAGTGTTTATTCATTGCTTATAAAGTCCAAAATAGGTGTTACTAAAGGGTTGGCAACAGTCCTACAAGAGATGCTTCGGGGGCCTACCGTTGCCCCCATTTAATGCTTAAAGCCACAATTCACAATAAATAAACTACACTTCTGAGTATCTATGAACAAATAAGACCGTAACCATCATTATGAAGCACAGACTATGCAAGAGGAAGGGAACACCCTGGCCACTCTGTATACACACTATGGTGAAACATAAGTCAAAGAATCAAACTATGAATGAATTGGAACAAGGCACACAAACTACAAAGAACATAATTAGAAGAAAGTTCACACGAAATAACTTTCTATAAATTGCTTCTTGAGAAGCTTGACAAAAATCTGAATGTCTAAAACTCAAAAACAAGATGATTTTTAAAAAGAAATAGAGCTAAGGAGATCACTCACAGCTATGAAAACATGAGCAAGGGAGGAGACAAAAAGAACAAACAAAATCACTACAGAATCAACCAATCAATTAGAAACAGCAGGAAACAGATGAGGCAAGCCTGGAGAAAAATCAGACGGACTTTATGCCCATTTACGCGGATGATGTCAAATGTGAATTTGGATCAACTCAAAGGAATGCAGAGTACTAAGAACAGCAAATACTGGAGTAAATATAAAACCAACTTCTCCTCATTAAAAATACTTTAAAATAGAATTAGGTGTTTAAAGCAAAAGTAGTAACAAGGTATCCTGTGGATGATGACAGACACATAAGTAAAACGTAAGACAACAGAGAATAAGATGAAAGACATTGAAGAATTAAGTTTTAAGGTTCTTACAATGTAATGCGGTGTACTTTTGGTAGACAGACTTAGGGTGGCCTCTGTTATGTTCTGATAGTGGTCTTCCTTGTGTGACCCTAGCCCTTGGGTGTGGGCAGTACCCATGACCCCATGGCAATGGGTATATGTAATTTTGTGTGATGACATCATTGTGTTGTGTAAGATGTCAGGGGCCAATATACCATCATCTCACTCCTTCCTGCTGTCCCTCGAAAGCAAGGGACCATAGTGGGAACCCCCCATGGTAAGGAATAGCCGATGCCCTATAGTAGCATGGGGCAGCCGGCAAAATGGATGCGCTAAGTCCTAGTTGCAAGAAAATGAATAATGCAAACAACCACATGGATGGGGAAATGCATCCTTTCCCAGTTCAGGCTCCACACGAGTCAGGCTGCACCTCAACTCCTAACCCACAGAAGCTGTGAGATGTGTGGCTTTAAGTGGGTAGGTGTGTGATACCTGCTACACAGCAATAAAAAGTGAGTATTACTGCTATGTTTCGGCTCATCTCTATCATCTTGCTCTTTTCCATTTGTCCCACCTGTACTTTGTTTGCTTTACCTGCCTCCATCTAGGTCAAATACTATTTTATATTCCATTTTATCTTCTTTGTTGGCTTACTGCTACAAATCTCTATTTGCTCAATTTTTTATCTTAGGGTCTGCTTTACAGTTCATAACTACATCTTTATCATGGCCCACGTTCAAGTCCTCCTGTACCACTTCAAGTCTGTATAGCCAGCTTACAAAAGACTACCTCCATTTCCCCCTATCCCACCTCTCTGCCATTATTCTCATTTACTTGGTCTTCACATGTTATAAGCTGCACACTGTTTTTCTTAACACAATAAAGTATCTTTAATTTGAGCTTCGTTCTGCATATAGGAAACAGCTTGATCCCTCTGCTTCTTGAAGGGTTCAAGATTGGTCTGTCAAGGCTGGGTCAGGACTATGCTTGAGATAATTATTCTATGCTCCACACTACCATTATGGGTGCTCGCTCGTCCTTTGTTGGTCTTGAAACCCTCTGTTCCTGCTCATGGGGGATGTGACTTTGAATCCTCTCGGGTGTGTCATCTTTGCCTGGCCTCGGGGAGTCTTCATGCGTGCATGTGATCTCCTCTCATAACCTGCCCTGATGTCTTGGTCCCCCCAGACTCACAGCTGTACTTCCTCAATGCTCTGCCTGGATTGTTCCATAAGCTCCACCTGGAGTCCCACACCTTGTATCATAAGATGAGATCTCTCTCAGATCAACAGCACAGGGCCATCACAGGACTCATCTCGCTTGTTTCCCATCACCTCAGGATCTTTATACTTTCATGCCTGATAACCAGGTCTTAAAAACTGTTATTTCGGGTATATTGTCTGTTTTCTGGTCATTTCAGGCAGGAAGGTAATGTGGTTACTTCGTCTTTGCTGGAAGCATCAGTCTTCAGCTCTTCATGAAAAAGAAAGGCTGACTCAGTGTTGAACCAAGAGTACACAGGGCAGAGCAAAAGGCCCCATGGAATCCCCCCCAAGAAGCAGGACCACGGCATCAAGCAACTGGCAATATACTGTGTGACCTAATTTTAGAAGTAGTGAACAGTAATTGCAGTGTGCCTCAAATTCTCCATCACATGCCTACCAGTTATTGTATGCTTCTTACTACAGTATGTTTGATGTGTGTGTGTGTGTGTGTGTGTGTGTGTAAGGGGTGCAGATCATTTGTCTCTTAAATTCATGATTCTTCAGAATGAAGCCCTGAGGAGCCTCATCTCTGTCTGAGCCTTGGGTAGATGGGATCCTGAATCTCAAGCCTAAGCCTAGTGCCCTACTGGGATAAGACTTCCTTGGAAGGAGGATCTGAATATATTTTTAATGTGAGAGAAGAGTAAATTTGCAGCCAGAGGGTAGACTATGGTGGCTTAAAGGTGGCCACACTACTCTCATCAAGAGTAAGAGTTAGGACCCTTCTTGTGGAAGGCAGATGGGATCTGTGACAGCTGTGACAAACAAAATACAGCCAAATGAAGCTGTGCTGATTTCCAGTCCCAGGACCTAAGACAGTGGCACCTTCCACCTCTTACGTCTTGGAATCATCCTTTGGGACAGAAATCAGAAGCCTTATAGGAAGCCCAACTATACTAAATTGCCGGATGAGAAGAGGGTGTCAGCAGCCTGTCCTAAGCTCTTCCAGTGATTCTAGTCCAGGCACCAGTCTTGGGAGCAAAGGACCACTCTGACTACTCGAGCTCCAGCACACACTGTACGAAGAGCAGAGGCCCTACACATACGGTCCCCGGTCATTTCCAGATGTCTGAGCCACTCCAGCTGAGGCCCCATAAACACCATGAAGCAGAGGGGAACTATCCCACTAAGCCCTAATCCAATTCCTCACCTCTAAAATCACAAGATACAATAAAGTAGTTGTTATAACTGGAACAGGAGGAAAATCAGGAGTTCAGTTTACACATCCTTCTTACAGATAACATACAGTAGAGGTCAACTTGATATTTAGATATAGGATTCTGGAGCTCACTGAAGAGGTCCAAAATGAAGATGTAAATTTGGGAGATATCTTACTTGTCCTGTTCCACTTTTCCTTTCTCCATAGTGCTTACCACTTCTGACAGTTTCTGGATAATTTATTTAGTACGTCTAATGTTTACTGTCTATCTTCCCTGATGTGATGTAAAGTCCTCAAATAAGAAATTTTTATTTTATTCATTAATGCATTCCTTGCACACAGAACAGTAACTGGCATACAGAAAACAAGTATTTGTTGTATAAATGAACCAACCTAAAAATGGTGTTTAAGACCATTTTAATGATGGCACTACCTTGAGAGAGAGAGTGTGTGTATAGAGAAAAGAATTGAGGATGGGCATTTCCACACTTAGTGGCTGAGAAAATGAAGACGAACCAGCAAAGGAGACTGGGAGGAGACCATCAGTCAGGAAGCAGGAGAAATAAGAGACAGTGCTCTAGAAACAAGGAGGTGCCTCAAGTACATCAGCAATGCTGACAGAGCCGGGGGAACACTGAGCAGTCGTCACGTGATCTGCCTGTGTGGAAGGTTCACGGAAGATGTCTTAGAATGGGGAGGAGGAAGTCTAACTGAGAACAGGAGGAGAATGGAAGGAGAAGACACAGGTATCATTGAAATGAGTTCTGCTGTTGAGTGGAGAAGAAATATGGCTAGGGGGGATATGATGCCAGAGTTTGTTGTTATATTTTTTTGTGTTAAAAGGAATAATCTTCCAGAGAGGGAAAAGCCTAATAACACAGGGAGAGTAGGGCCAACTGAGTAGGTGTGAAGGGATGAAATCCAGAACATAAGTGAGTGAACCAGATCTAGATAAGAACAAAAAAATAATTTATGTTGCCAGAGGAAAAGTAGAATACACAGGCACAAATGCAGGTATGCTGAGAGATGTGGTTGGAAATCTCTTCGATGTGGTTCTGTTTTCCAGACTTTCCAACAAAGTCCCCCACTCAGCCAGGAGGCGTGAAACAGTTCCTCAGCACTGTGCTCTGCTACATTTGGCACATATCCTGCATTAGGACTTCTCGTGCTTTGGGGGAAATGCCTGGTAGTGCAATGTTGGGTCATAGGGTAGCTCTGTTTTCAACTTTTTAAAAAATTTTATTTATTTATTTGACAGAGTCAGTGAAGGAGGGAACACAAGCAGGGGAGTGGGAGAAGAAGTAGTAGGCTTCCCACTGAGTAGGAAGCCTGATGTGGGGCTCGATCCTAGGACCCTGAGACCATGACCCGAGCCGAAGGCAAACACTTAAAGACTGAGCCACCCAGGCGCCCCTATTTTCAACTTCCTCAGGAACCTCCATGTTGTTCTCCAGAGTGGCTGCACCAGCTTGCATTCCCACCAACAGTGTAAGAGGCTCCCCTTTGTCCATATCCTCGCCAGCATCTGTTGTTTCCTGACTTGTTAATTTTAGCCATTTTGACTGGTGTGAGGTGGTATCTCTCTGTGGTTTTGATTTGTAGTTCCCTGATGCCGAGTGATGTGGAGCATTTTTTCATGTGTCTGTTGGCCATTTGGATGTCTTCTTTGGAGAAGTGTCTGTTCATGTCTTCTGCCCATTTCTTGATTGGATTATTTGTTCTTTGGGTGTTGAGTTTGATAAGTTCTTTATAGATTTTGGATACTAGCCCTTTATCTGATATATCGTTTGCAAATATTTCCTCCCATTCTGTCCGTTGTCTTTTGGTTTTGTCGACAGTTTCCTTTGCTGTGCAGAAGCTCTTTATCTTGATGAAGTCCCAGAAGTTCATTTTCCCTTTTGTTTCCCTTGCCTTTGGAGACGTGTTTTGAAAGAAGTTGCTGCGGCTGAGATTGAAGAGGTTGCTGCCTGTGTTTTCCTCAAGGATTTTGATGGATTCCTGTTTCTCATTGAGGTCTTTCAGCCATTTTGAATCTATTTTTGTGCATGGCGTAAGGAAATGGTCCAGTTTCATTTTTCTGCATGTGGCTATCCAATTTTCCCAACACCATTTGTTGAAGAGACTGCCTTTCTTTCATTGGATGTTCTTTCTTGCTTTGTCGAAGATTAGTTGACCATACAAATGTAGTGATCCGAAGAGGCACATGAACCCCAATGTTTATAGCAGCAATGTCCACAGTAGCCAAACTACGGAAAGACTCCAGATGTCCATTGGCAGATGAAAGGATAAAGAAGATGTGGTATATATACACAATGGAATACTATGCAGCCATCAAAAGAAATGAGATCTTGCCATTTGCAATGACGTGGATGGAACTAGAGGGTATTATATGCTGAGCGAAACAAGTCAGTCAGAGAAAAACAATTTTCTTATGATCTCACTGATATGTGGAATTTAAGAACTGAGTGTTTTAGAAGGGAGGGGGGTGGAGAGATGGGTGAGCCCAGTGATGGGTATTAAGGAGAGCGAGGATTACATGAAGCACTGGGTGTTTTACACAAACAATGAATCATGGAACACTGTATCAAAAACTAATGATGCGCTGTATGGTGACCAACATAATTTAAAAAATTAAAAAATAACAGAGTTTGTTTCTTTTAAATAAAAAAAAAAAGAGGATCATAGGAAGAGAGGAAAAGAGAGGAAGAGAGGAAAAAATGAAACAAGACAAAACCAGAGAGGGAGACAAACCATAAGAGACTTAATTTCAGGAAACAAACTGAGGATTGCTGGGGGGTGGGGTAGGGAGAGGGGAGTTATGGACATTGGGTAGGGTATGTGCTATGGTAAGTGCTGTGAACTGTGTAAGACTGATGAACCACAGACCTGTACACCTGGGGCAAATAATATATTATATGTTAATTAACTGAATTTAAATTAAAAAGGGGGAGGAAGAACTTCTTTTGAGCTGACATTATTTATGTACCTGTCTCCTCCACTAGACTATACCATAAAGGAAGGGAAGTACTTTTTATTCCTGCACTACCAGCACAAAACAAAGTGCCCTGCAAACAACTGTTAACTCGCAGATTAAATAAATAAACGTTATACATTCCTCTAAGGCCCTGTAGTAAAGCTCAAAGAGTCTGGAAACAGCAGTAAAGACAACACTAGTAAGTATCTATCTGATAATTATAGTTATATTCAACTTGCAAATATTGAGAAATGGAAACCATTAAACTTCAATTTACTTGTGAAATTTTAAAACTACAGTTGGGATATAAACATTTTTTAACACACCCAGGAAAGAGCCTGAAGACGATGTTGAAAAGACCCACAGAAAGTTAGCAGTTACTCCGCAGTACGCACCACACTGATTCTAGGTCATCAGTATTTCATGACCAGATGTCAACGGTCAGCTCCAAAACCCAGTATCTTTGAAAACTGGTTACAACAGAAATATCTTCCATATTAAAAAAACAGGTGCACTCTTACAGCATGGTCATATTTTATAAGTATATGGCTTCCTCCTGACACCAAGTGTGAGAACAAAGGAAAAATGAAGAAGCTCAGATCAAGTGCAGGGCAACAGACTGGGCTCTGGACATTTAGGATACTCTCGTTACTTACGATTTTGTAATAATACAACCCCAAAGTGATGGCTTGGCTTAAATTTTTAACTTTCAAAACCCAAATAATTGTGTTATTTGGAACAGTTCCCCAAATTCAAAGACGCTATTTAAAAATCCAGAAATAAAAACAAATCATGAACACATTATGCTTCACTGAATTCTTTATTATTCTTGGGACATTCTTTTTCCTTTAATAAAATAGAAGAGCCGTGACTACCTCTAGAAAAATTAAGAGTCTTTCTATAAGATGCTATGAAAAGAAACTGCAATTACTACTGAAAACGCCAATTTGGTTTAAAATATTCAAGAGAATTCAGACAATAGTCTTCACAACCTTGAAGTAGACCCACTTTCCTCTGAACCAACGATCTGCTACACCTCCCAGATAATCCTTCAGAAAAGTCTTTCCATATCGTCAACGGCACAGTTCAGAACACAAGACGTAGCAGGTACAGAACAGGAACGTGGGTGGGGGCCCCCTGCCCAGTCACTACAGTGCAGTCTGCAGGACAAGGCAGGCAGGAAACACGACCCAGTGATGCATGGGTGTCTGAGACCCAGCGTGTGACTTTCTCTCTCTCTGGCCGTAAGGTCAGTAGTGTAGTTAGAGACAATGGAAATAAAACTGAAAGGAATCTGAAGAAGAAATTTTAAAAATGAAAGGTATGACTCAATATTTTTTACTTTTGGTGAAGTCGAATGGTTTCCACCACTGAGCAAACTGCAGGGCTTTCTTCCTCTGATCCTCAAAGCTTTCCCGGATCCCTTTCCTCCAGAGTCTTGGTTCTATATCCAGCATCCCACCAATGATTTCCTTGTAAAGAATGAGAAAAATACAGAAGCAGGTCTGAAAACAGAAGGAAACTCTTTCTGTTTATTCTGCTACTAAACAGTAGTTCTCTGTGAGGATGTTCAAATTTTACATAAATAATAGTTTCAAGTAAAAAAAAAATATCTTATTTTCCAGTATGGAGGTTCCTCAAAAAGCTAAAAATAAAAATACCCTACAAACCAGCAATAGCACTACTAGGTATTTACCCAAAAGATACAAAATTACAGATTCAAAGGGGCACATGCACCCTGATGTTCACAGCAGCATTATCAACAGGAGCCAAACTATGGAAGCAGCCCAAGCGTCCACTGACTAATGAATGGGTAGAGAAGATGTGGTCTATATATATATATATATATATATATATATATATATATACACACACACACACACACACACACACACACACACACAGTGGAATATTACTCAGCCATAAAAAGAATGAAATCTTGCCACTCTCAACAACATGGGTAGAACTGGAGAGTATAATGCTAAGGGAAATAAGCCAGTCAGAGAGAGACAAATACCGTATAATTTCACTCAGATGTGGAATTTAAGACACAAATGAACACAGGGGGAAAAAACAGAGAAGTAAACCAAGAAACAGACTCTTAACTAGAAAGAACCAGCTGATGGGGAAGTGGCAGGGAGGTGGGGGACACAAGTGATGGGGATGAAGGAGCACACCTGTGGTGATGAGCACCGGGTGTTGTATGCAAGTGCTGAATCACTAAATTCTACAGCCGAAACTAATTTTGCACTGTATGTTAACTAGATGGAATTTAAATAAAAACTTGGAGGAAAAAAATCCTCATTTTCAATTAGTTCTAACGACACAAACTGTCTAATTCTAGGAGTCCTAGCTGTGTCTCCTGTCACGTAATGTGTCCATTTTGTTGCCTGTTAGTACATCTGCTAGAGAGGAGCACAGGGGAGAAAGAAAGGGTGGAATCTGCTTATTTTGGTCCTTCCAAGCTGTTCTGGGAAAGGTGTGGGAAGAAGGTAACCAACACGCAGCAACTATGAACTGTGCTCTTGGATCACAGGCCAAGCTCAGGCTCATGTTCTCTCTGCCACCCCGTATATTTATAAGCAAGCTTCTTCCACTATGTTTTTAAAGATTTTATTTATTTATTTGAGAGAGAGAGAGCATGAGGAGGGGAGAAGGTCAGAGGGAGGAGGAGACTCCCCTTGGAGCTGGGACTCAGATCCCAGGACTCCGGGATTATGACCTGAGCTTTTCTTTTTTCAGGAAACAAAATCATACTTTAATACTAATCTAAATAAACTAAGAATGAAAAATTATAAATCACCTTCATTTAAAAGTCACATTCCAAAGCCCTGTAAGAAATGGATTTTGATTAGTCTGCTTATTATCCTGCATGATTTCCTCATGATTCTCCTCTTGTGCTGTTAGCTACAGAAATTAATGCGAGAGGCTTGTGGGTATCCATGCACACAAGGGTAAGGGGGAGATATGTAATGCATAGAGGACGACACAGGAAAACGCCGGACTCACGGTTAAATTCTGCACGTTCGGTCTCCTACAGGGCTGTGTGGTGAGATTTTGGACAATATCTTACCATTGTTTACCAAGAGGACCTACCGTGTTCAAGCGAGTACCAAGTACCGCAGGGGATACCAAGAGAACTGGCATGCAGCTACGTGCCTTCCGAGAACTGAGCCCAGAACTCGGGGCTGAGGAAGACTAGCCCAACTACACACGGAACCGTCTTAGAAAGCAGATGAGGTAAACGCCAAACCAGATTATGTGGAGACTCAAACACAGAAGATTCTATTTTTGGGTAATTCAGAAAAAGCTTCATGGAAAAGGGAACCTTCTTCACTGGCAAACAAACAAAGGGACCAGTGGAGACAATAATTTCTGGAAAACATGAGCAGAAAGGCCTGAGCTATACTGAATTAAAAAGGCACTTCTGGAACTATCATTTGCTCAGACTGTATTACTACTTTAGCAGTCACATGATCTTCATTCCAGTCTGTGATACAAACCTACATACACACTTCCCAGATACTCAGCAGGCCCTGAGCACATGCTGCACCCCGCAGGGCACTGTGCCGTGATGACAAGTACCGGCAGTCTAGAGTGACCCTCGCACACCGGCCCGGGCACCTGGGAACGGAGTGAGGCGATGTGTATATTCTTCTCAGACCATGAGTGCTTCACTATGCACAAGGGGGCCAACTGCAACCATGAATGAGAGGAGCTTGCACCCCTGGTTCTGTCTGACGCTCAGCCTCTTCATCCGTAAGATGACCAGAGCGACAGCAGCTCTAGAACAAAGTGCTCCGAACAGGACGGGGCTCACCACCAGCTCACTGTGAGCGTGGACGGTCGTCACCCCTCCTGGCACAAGGCTGGCTGGCTCCACAGGAAAGCAGCCACCAGCACTCCTAACCGTGTCCATAAATGTTGGATTGCCCAGTGACAATCCTGACTGCTATGAATATTCTGGGATATTTTTCTTCATAGTTTCTAGCTTCTGCCTCTAAAAACTGGATGGAACAGTACTCACCATCTTCACTCTATATTGTGCTCAAAGTTTCGAGTTCCCTCTGAAAGGAAAGTTACCAAATTGCTAACCTCTGGAATTTTATTAAATCTGTGAGCATACCTTTCCAAAGTAATGAGGGAATTTGTGCTGATCTTCAATGACATGGGCAAACCCTCCTTGAAGGCCAAAATCCACAGCGAAGTAAGGTAAGCCTCTGGGTACCTAAATAAACAGATACATCACACATGAGCACAGTCCGGCGTCACAAAGTTCCTGAGTCCCTTCTCCTGCTCTGAGACAGACAGTAATTAAGCACCCCTCTAAGACAAATGTATATAATAAATTTCCAACTCTAGAAATACTTAGGCAATGACCTAACTCTCAAAGTGAAACATTTCATTTGGTAACCCTTCAGCCAGATAGCTCTTCATAACATCCAGCAATTATAATCAAAACCAACTATTTTCTTGTCTTTGGGGAAAACAGGAAAGAAAAGGTACCAATTTTTTCCTTAAGAGAATAAGGATATGGTTTCCTGTATTTCCCTCACAAAGCAGAACAGGGAGGGGCCCACCCATATACATAGAGCTTTGTTTATAATCTGAGACTTTACTACTACTGATTTACCAAAGATAAACTAAACCCAGAAAATCACAATTTTTGATTAACTGAAAAAATGGGTTTAACAATAGTTCATCAACCTCATTTCAAAGTTTATCCAGGATTAACTATTACCTTTTCATCTCTCCTTTCTATACACACACACACACACACACACACACACACTCAGAGTTTGAACTCTACCTTGATTGGAAAAAGTCCATAATTTCTGGCTTTATCAATTAAGTAGACCTGTGTCCTTGCAAGTTTTCCCTCCAAGCCCTAATTCTGTCACTACACATTACGCAAGTGGGTGGTGATCCTAGTATACAGTTGGCACTTACTCATTTTGACACTGAATCACACATCTATTTAACTATATATATTTTATACTGTGTCCTTGAGAAGGCATGACTTGGAAGGAGATAATATGGTATGGTGGAAAGACAGTGGTCATGACGAAATAATATAAAGCAGTTAAAATTAGGGCTTAGAAAGAGTTGTTCATGTTATAGGGACAGCATAAGAAAAAATCAGTTTACAAAATAGTATATAACATAAAATGCAGAGAAGTGGGTAGCTGTTTTGTGTCTTTGTATTTTTTTAATATTTTTACATTTTTAATATACGATAAACATGTATGACCTAGAGAAGAAAAGTCAAAAGACAGTCAAGGAGTCGACCAAAGCTCTGCTTCTTAGACCTCTGTAACCCCAGGCAAGTAATTTAACGTCTCTGACAACTGAGGGATGAACTAGGAGAATGCACGTAAAGGGTCTAATCCAATGCATGGCAAAGAGAAGGTTCTTCAAACACTACAGCCTCTTCTGTCTTCCAAACAACAGTGCTTTGTCCAAACATGGTGGTCAAAGAAAAAAGGAGAGAAGGCTCCAGGAGAATATTTCCGTCATCTGAAGAAGGCCAGCGCATGTGAATCATGAGTGGGAATGACTACAATGAGACGGAACTACGTCAACTAACAGACAGTACTTCCAGGGAGAGAGAGAACTTGAGGAAGCGATCTATGATGACGCTGCCCATGCCTTCTGCTCGCATCACACTGTATTTGGCAGAACAGTGGCCCTAAACTATGTCAGTGTTCTAATCCCCTATTTGCCATGAATAGACTACTCATATGGCAGAGGGACTTCCCAGGTGCAGTCAATTTGTGGATTCTAAAAGGAGGAGATATCCTGATATGGGCCCACATAGGCCCAATGCAATCACAAGGATACTTGTAAGAAAGGGTCAGGAGAGTCACTGTCAGAGAAAGCCTGGGAAATTCCACACTGCTGAATTTGAAGATGAAGGAAGGAACCACATGCCACGCAATGTAGGAGGCTTCTAGGACCTGGAGAAGGGAAGGAAACAGATTCTTCCCTGTGGCTTCCAGAAGGAATGCAGGCCTGCTAACACCTTGATTTCAGTCCAGTGAAACCCATTTCGCATTTGTGACCTCCAGAATTATAAGAAAATAAATATGTGTTCATTTAAAACACTAAATCTGTGGTAATTTGTGACATCACCAGTAGGAAATGAACTTACACACCAAGGGTCTCAACAGCCTGTGATGTGACTGCCAGGCTTTTCCTACTGGTACACAAGGTACAGGAGCTGCCAGGGGCCTCTCTGTTCTCTCCCCACAGGCCACAGAAGGGAAAACCTTCCGTACTGCCAGAACAGCTGTGAGTCAGGAGGGACTGTGAAGGCTCCAGTCTCAAAGCACACGCAGTTACCACTCTGCTGTTCCTGCCTTGATGGCCAGAGCACCTGGAACTTTGCTATCACTCTTGAAAGATACTGACAGAATTATGGCAAAACACTGATGGTAAAAAACAAACAAAACAACAAAACCACTAGGAATATTTGAATTTTCCCCTTTTATACTCCAGATATCACTCCTAACTTCCTGTAAGTGTCCTTGAGTTTGAAGGTCTCCAGGTAAACCTGAAGTTTCCTTGACATGGACCTTCCTCAGTTTTAAAAATCCCCAAATGTGCTTTTCAATTAGTTATTACAAAATTAAACTTTAGACCATACTATTTAAAAGTTCAGGAAGAATTCATGGGAAATCTCAATAAAATAGCCTTGTGAAAAATGAACACTTTTCTTGGCAAATTAGTTAGGAACATGCAGCTGCTCTGCAACAAACATACAGATTTCCCTTGTTTGTTTCCATGAACTTCACACAAACTTCATGCAAGCAAAGAAATCAAGATCCAGAAAGGAAACAAAATGGGCATAAAAAGAAAGACTATCCTCACCACATAAAAATATAAGTCACAAAGAATCAGAATGAATTACCAGTATGTAAATCTCTGCTAGAAGCCAAGGATCTATTTGTGGGGGAAAAATCATCCCACCCCATGAAGCAGGTAAACACTTATGAAACTACCAAGGACACAGAGCTTGAAAAATAAGTATAATGAGGTTCTTCCAGAATAAAAATAACATTCAAGTAAGTCAATATTTTCACTTTGTGCTCAGAAACACTTTCATCATTTTCAAAAGGCAGTGGAAAGCTTGTTAACTTAAAAAGTGACCTCCTTTGGTATTATTCCTAATACACAAGTTCTCTTCACAGTTCCATCCATATAATTGCCAAATCCTAAAGCTAAGAAATCATCTGGCTCATTCCCTCTCTGCTGTGACTCTCGGATACTAGGTGGTGACTTAGAAAAGGCAGTTGTTGGTATCTTTGCAAAGATTTAAAGTAGAATGCACAACTATCATTCCTACAAAGACTGATTTCTCGTTTTCCATATTGGTTAAGTTAGTATTAAAGCCCTCTAGGTATTTAATTCAAGTCCTATGCATGTTCTAATATATAGAATAGGTACTAGATGGTTAACCAGCAAGAAAACTGCATATACAGGGTAATGAGTGGAGGATAATACATTTCTCCTATAATTTCTACTTGGAAATATTTTCAAACACCATTAATATCAGGTTATAAAAGAATATTTAATGGCAATGGAGATGATGTGAAAAGTGAAAAACTCAGGCACAACAGATATGCCTACGTTAGATACCTTTTCTACAGAGTCACAGAAAAGAAACAAAGAGGATGTTTGGTTGAAATGATTTTTGTTTTGTTCTTAAATGTGTTGTCTGGTCCAATTCAACAGCCAGTAGAGAGAAGAAGGCTGTAGACAATGTTTTACCTTTGAATTAAAACTCTTCAGTAAAAACAAAAAACAAAAAACAAACTATCTTCAGTAATGCAATGAAATTTCCATCTTCTAACTAAGATACAATAAGTGTAATAAGAAATTCTACCAGTTAATTTATATTAGGAGTTTGGCTTTCCAAAAGGAGAAAGAGAAGGAAAATAGGCTAATGTCATCTACTAGAACGTGGGTTTAAAAAAAAAAAAACTTATTAAAGTTTTAATTTAGAGGCACCTGAGTGGCTCACAGGGTTAAGCCTCTGCCTTCAGCTCAGGTCATGATCCCAGGGTCCTGGGATAGAGCCCCACTTCGGGCTCTCTGCTCAGCGGGGAGCCTGCTTCCCTTCCTCTCTCCCTGCCTGCCTCTCTGCCTACTTGTGATCTCTCTCTCTGTCAAATAAATAAATAAAATCTTAAAAAAAGTTTTAATTTAAATAAAATATTCTGGACTTTGCAGATTATATGGTCTCTGTTGCAACTCTCAGCTCTGCCCTCGTGGCATGAAAGCTTCCAAAACACAGAACCAAGTGGTGCAGCTGTGCTCCAACACAACGTCATTCACACACTCAGCAGCGGGACAAGAGCACAGGCTGGAATGCCCCTACCCCCCACCCCGGACCTGAAGCCCCCCAGGGTCCGCGGTCCTCTGTGTTCTGTTAAGTAGCTGTCACTCAACTAGCAACTGTACAATAAATAACATCATGAATAGAAGAACAACAAGGAATCGACAGTTCTGTTCTACTGCCTATGTATTTCTAGAGAAGAGAGAGGTCATTGCAGGAGTATTCAACTGAAGCATAGAGTATCTAAGAGATGATCTAGCAAATCAAGACTAACTGTGAAACACGGTTGGGAAACTCCACCAAAGAATAATGAAGCCATAATCTAACTCAACCACTGTTTTACAGGAACCTAACAGGGAGTCTCCGTACAAGGGAAAAAAGAAATTGAAGAGGAGCCTGTAGGAGAATATTTCCCTCATTGTAATTCGAGCAACAAGAAGGTCCTTCTCACACGTGTCCCATGGGGCTTCAAAGCCCCAGACGGAAGCTCCTCCGGCTGAGTGTGATGCTCTCATTGCCAGTTACAGGCACTACACAGGCACAAGGCCAGGAGGTCAGGAACACACCTTCACAGAAACATTTGAACAAATGAGCATTTGCTAGACCAAGTAGGATGAAAGTAATTTCTTATTCATAGAACTCCTTCACCTTTGGTCACTCAGCCAAATGGTCTCTTTCTCAAATAAGATGTGAAAAATTAATGAAGACCCTGAGTACCAGGATCATTTCTTATACAAGGTTGGGGCTTGGGGGCGGGGGGAGGCACTTACAGACTTTCTGATATCTTTTGAAGAGAGATCGATCAATTTCTTATTCATAGACCATTCTTCGTCAGACTCCATTATGGCTTTCTAAGAAAAAGACATTTATCAATGAAAAAGTAGTTTATAAGCAAATACAAAGAGATAGTTTAAAAATAAAGTAATACAGTGAATTAAACAGAGAATATTATAACGGTAGTTCATTATTTTGAATGGTTAAGGCTTTCATTTGTTATTTAAAATTGGACCTTCTTAGGGCACCTGGTGGCCAAGCCTCTGCCTTAGGCTCAGGTCATGATTTCAAGGTCATGGGATTGAGCCCTGCATCGGGCTCTCTGCTCAGTTGGGAGCCTGCTTCCCCCTCTCTGTCTCTGCTTGCCTCTCTGCCTACTTGTGATCTCGGTCTGTCAAATAAATAAATAAAATCTTAAAAAAATAAAATAAAATAAAATTAGACCTTCTTGATTTTTTTAAAAGTCCTATCTTTAGCCAAGGTATTATTTTACTCATTATTAATTCTTGTACTAATTTCAAGCCCAACTTTACATGACAAACACAATCCTTAATAAGACTAAGCAGTTTAATATTGAACGTAAGTTTGCAAATATAAAAGTTCACAACTTCCTTAGCTCATTCATAAAAATCTACTCAAATAAACTTGTTTAGTTTGACTGCCCTTTTCCAAATATCATGAGTGATTTATATGCTCTCTGGCAACCAAGCACTTGAACTATCTCTGGCCCTATAACAAAGAAGTAAAAATGCAGGGAAAGAAAAAAATACAGAGAAGTGGCATTATAAGACTTTCTAGGCTAAGCAATAGAACTAGTATTTATGGTAAAGAAATATTTAATAGAAAAGCCGGGATAATAAGTACAAAATAGTCTCATTTTTGTACAGCTATCATTATTAATGAAGCAAATCTTAAACCTACAATTAACATTCAAATAAGCCCAATTTACAAACATCAGCTATACTGCTGTTCCATATTTAACAGGCATGGGCTGATTCTTGTGTTGACACTAGAAGGTAGCATATTCAATATAAAACTGAAGCCAGATCAAGTAAATGTATCTTTACTGATCATGCAGGAGGTTCAGTGTAGAAGTGACCCAGACTCCTACTGACTGATAACATCTCTGTCACCCAACAGGAGCTGACAGCGGCTGTTTCACGTCCTGCCCTATTACCTCAATGCCGACAGTCACGATCACCTAAGACTTTCCTGAGGAAGTACCATTAAAAAAAAAAAAATTTTTTTTAAGAAAAGTATAATAACCTCTTTCCCACCTGATTCTGTTTAACATAAAACTAGCCTGGGTTTAGGGATTATCCAGCTCATTCTATTTTACCAGTATAATCCTTAAAATCCAAGAGTCAGTTGTTTTTAAAAATCTCTAGAGAGGGGTACCTGGGTGGCTCAGTCAGTTAAGTGTCCAACTCTTGATCTCAGCTCAGGTCTTGAACTTGAGGTCATGAGTTCAAGTCCCGAATTGGGCTCCACATTAAGTGTGGAGCCGACTTAAAAAAAATATCGTGGGGCACCTGGGTGGCTCAGTCACTTAGGCAGGTGACTCTTGATTTCGGTTCAGGTTATGATCTGAGTGACCTGGGATCAAGCCCTGTGTCAGGCTCTGTGCTCAGCGGGAAGTCTGCTTGACGATTCTTTCTCCTTCTCTCCCTCTCATGCATGCATGCGTCCTCTCTCTCTCAAGTAAATAAATAAATCTTAGAAAAAAATCTCTACAGAGAAAATAGACTTTCATTGTCTCATTAACCTTAATAGGTCTTATAATCTTTCTTATTGGGATGTACAGTCCATATTAATGAACTTGACCATCCTGTATTGTCTAAATGTTGCATTGGAAAGTCTTTCTATAGCACTTCGCAAACATGACCTCCTTTGTTCACTGCATGTGTTACTAATTCACACATGGCTCTACACATAATCATTTATGCTAGTCTGTAAGTCACACTGCATTCAGCTCAGTAGCAGACCATGCTATTCAGTAAAAGCTGCCTGAATATTATAATGACACTTGACTGATTAAAAACTCTAGTAACTATGTGTCCAAAAATGTACGTCAAGGTTGGACACTGGTTTCTTCTTACAAATACCACAATAGAGGTATTAAATACTAAAAGAGCAGTAACTTATCTCAGCAATTGTAACCTGTACTATTTATTATTAGGTCTTGTGAATTTCAGTAGGTTTTCTAGAATTAGGACTATAATTTTGACTTGAAAATACGTCAATGGAAAACCCTGATTTTTCATTTGAGAAATGAGAAATTAAAATTATAAATGACCATTTGAGAGTTCATTCATACTTATAAATAAGCATGATTTTTAAAGGTCAAAGTTCCAAATGTCTCTCCACAGAATTTTGTAATACAGCAGAATTTTTTTGTGTGCTTTACTTCATTATCTTTAGATGGAATTTGATATAAGTATATAGGAAAAAAAATACAAGAAAAAAGATAACCATATTCGTAAAACAGCAAGGTAGTGGAAAAGTATGCATGCAAAGACCATCCCCAAATACCTTAAAATAGATGGGAGCCATCTCGCCCACCTCCTTTGGAAGAGGAATACACTCATAAACCATATGACAATGCTTCTTCATGCCCATGTGTGTTTCCAAAAAGATGCAGTCCAGTCCTTTATCTTCAAACATCTTTACCAATGATTTTCTGAACATCTGAAGGAAGGAACATGGCTAGGTAAATAAAGCACTCGAAAAAAATACAAACTATGAAAACGGTAAAAGGAAACTCAATTCCTTTAAAATAAAAAATAGGTAGCAAACAACAGTTAAATTCTGTACTGTTACCTTATAGTTACTTTACTTTCTAAATCTACTACATAATTTCACATATTTAAGCAACATTTCTTTAAAAATTGGAACTACTCTGCACAGTTTTATGTATATACTGGAAATGGTTCCAATAAACTAAAAGAAGTAAAGCAAGAGAGAAAAACAAACTCAAGTAGTAAAATATGCGGAACTGACAGTAAAATCAGAGGAAAACATCCACAAGCCAAAAAGGTCCTCCTAGAAGGTAGGCGTGGAATTTCCTGCCAATCGTCTGCCTGGACTCACAGCATCTCTCTCTACTGGTTCCCATGTATGTCTGCTGACCCTTCACTGGTAACCTTGTGCATTCAAGTGTCCTAGCAAGTGTATGAAAGTCAAATATGCTAAAGTTGAAAAGTAAGAGTGTTTTCTTTTCCCAAAGAACTCAACATTGTTATAACACCCCTCCTTCTTGCTATCTTCTACTTGTTTATTTCCTTATTTATTTCACACTCGTAGGCCGGGGAGACAGTTTGTGGAGCTCAGACATACAGTCCGGGACGTCCACATGGATTCACAGGACAGCCTGTGCAGAGCAGGATGAAGCCAGGGGTTAGAAGAAAGGGGGCCAGGCTGAAGACTAGGAGCCAGAAGCCAACTCCCCACCACTACCAAGGTGTCTAAGAACCCTAAATTCAAACGTGGCCTTGTGGAGTGTCATATGTTTGTAAAGTGCTAGTATATTTGCCTAAGGAGGAGGAAGAAGCATTTTTTACTTAGATTTTTGAGCTGATTTATAACTTGCAAATATTTAAAATTTTTAAATTATGATTATAGATCACATTGAAGAAAACACAGAGAGATCCCATATACCTTTAACCCGTTTCCCCCAATGGTAATACATTACAAAACCGCAGTCCAGTATCACAACCAGGATATCGACATGATACAGTCGAGAGACAGAGCAACTCCCACCCCTGCTCACAGCCACATTCTCTTCCATCACAGCAGCTGCTGCCACTAACGGACTCTCTGCTTCTGTAACCCTAGCATTTCCAGAGTGTTCTATAAATGCAATTATAACATCTTTTGAGATTGCTTGTCTCCACTCAGCATGACTCCTCAGAGATTCAACCAGGCCACATGTATTCAGACACTGTCCGGGACGGCCACACAGACTCCCCCCACAGCCTCCACTGACACCCGACCAGTGAGACACGCCTGTTCATGGCTGTGCAGGGGACAGGAGTTCTGGGATTCTACCAGGTCTCCCATAATCACTTAATATTGATCATTCATTGTTTTCCTGTTTTTTATTCATTTTATAAAATAAGAGCAAGTAGAAAAAAAAGAGAAACCAAGTAACTGTAACTTGACGTCAACTAGAAAGACACCTGCAATTTGCTTTTTGTTTCTGACCACAGCTACAGAGAAGTTCAACACAGTCTCTTCACTTTAGACACTCCATTTGTTGGTAAACCCCAAAGTCTTGGCTAATAGCCTATGGGGTTGTAGACTTTCCACCTATAATCTCATTATAAGGTGACCATGAGATAAATCATTATAAATGATTAGAAATGATTGTTTTTCCTTTTAAAAATTCTCTGACATTGATACTAGATAAAATTAAATTAATAGAGACATTGCACACACAACTGAGGTTAAATTATGGTAAAAAACAATGAAATATAAACTATTGGCCTGGATATCTATGTGGTAAAATTAATCATTCAAATTTTGCAGTTGCCAAAGCTCTAATTTGATTTCTGCTGATTAAAAAAACCCTCCCCCCCCCAAAGCTGTTTTCATTAAACTATTTCACTTTCCTCTTCCTGAGCGAAAAAAAGACGACTAAATTTCCCAGCCTCTCTGGGACTTGGGTGGGGACATATTTAATTCTGGGCAATGGAATGCATATAGAAATGGTAGTGCCACTTGTGTGACAAGTGGCTTATGTGTCACCTGAAACAGTTAAGGGATAGTGTGCCTTTGTATTCATTTTCTTTCACCCAAGGGGCTGAAAGAGAAGGACTCCACCACAGGAGAGCCTTATCATGGAAGGAATGTGGATACCTGGCTGAATGTCTACAGGTAATCTGCCTTGGAGAACTGCCCAACCCACAGAATATGACATAAGAAATTAACTTCTGGGGCGCCTGGGTGGCTCAGTCGGTTGGGTGTCTGCCTTCAGCTCAGGTCATGATCTCAGGGTCCTGGGCTCAAGCCCTGCATTGGGCTCTCTGCTCAGTGGGAAGTCTGCTGGGTGGGAGGATGCTCTCTCCCCCTCTGCCCCTCCACCCTGTGTTCGTGTACTCTCTCTCTCTCTCTGTCTCAAATAAATAAATCTTATTAAAAAAGAGAGAGAGAGAGAGAGAGAGAAAGAAAGAAAGAAAGAAAGAAAGAAATGCACCCTTGCTGTCTCCAGCACTGTGAATTAGGTTTTGTTTGCAACAGCAGTGAAGAACAGTGAGATGGGCAATCCGCAGACATTGGTGATAGGACCGAAACTGCGGATGAACCAGGAAGTGATGACCCTTAACCACATTCTTCCCTCCACTCAACTGTATGTCCCAATGGTTACCTTCACAGGCCTTGTATCACATGCACAAAAAATTTAAAACACAAAACCTAATGGGAAAATATAACTGGTTCTATAACACAAGTTTTTAGATTGTCTCAATTTTGTTAACTGTTACAATGTTTCTGAATTCTTGTTATGAATATATTCAATTAATTATTATTTATTTCATTACTAGTTTTGTGGTAAGATAATCTTACATGTTAGAAAAAGGAAAATTGGGGCACCTGGGTGGCTCAGGTCATGATCTCAGGGCCCTGGGATCAAGCCCAGCATTGGCTCCCTGCTCAGCGGGGAGTCTGCTTCTCCCTCTCCTTCTGCCCCCCACCCTGCTTATGCTCTCTCACTCTCTAACAAATAAATAAAATCTTTCAAAAAAAAAGACAAAGGAAAATCACCACTAGAGTAGAACTACATATTTTAAAACTAAGTTTTTTTGAAGAAGGTAGAAAATGGATAAAAAGCAGTAGCTGCAACAATGTTTGCTCACAGCCCTTTCCTGCTTTAACTGTTTGGATGCTCACTCTGGATACTCTCTGGATAACAGTGAAGAAGACAGACTCCAGAGGTCATAAATTAAAAATGAAAACTCAAAAGACCTAAGTTAGCAGTGATACAAGAATTGTTCAGTATAATATATAAACATCATGCAAACAGTTTCGAGGAGGACAGACACACACACACACTGAAGTACTTCTCCTCACTGCATATAAAAGCCTTTAATTTAAAAATATGAGGGGCGCCTGGGTGGCTCAGTGGGTTAAAGCCTCTGCCTTCGGCTCGGGTCATGATCCCAGGGTCCTGGGATCGAGCCCCACATCGGGCTCTCTGCTCGGCAGGGAGCCTGCTTCCCTTTCTCTCTCTGCCTGCCTCTCTGCCGACTTGTGATCTCTGTCTATCAAATAAAAAAATAAATAAATAATCTTAAAAAAAAAAAATATGAGTTTGACGGCATAATCTGAGGTTATCCACTCCTCTAAAGCAGGATTTTCCCAAAGCTCAATATAACACATACACTACACATGCTGAAAAAATATGCATTCCTTAAGTTATATGACAACCAATCATTGAAGAAACTTTTAGTTCATTATTATAAGATACCAAAACTATTTTATGCTTCAGAGAGATACAGGAACCCCTTGTTATAGGGATGACATAAAATTCCCATATTTCTAGTAGGAAAAAACTCTATCCATTGTGCAATCACTATTTTCTACATTTCTAAACTGTGACTATTCACCCAAGTGCCATTCCTCATTTAGTTAAATACATCTGGACTAAAATATCTTACAATATATTTTAAGTAAACTATACTACAGAGCGTTGCAATTCTTACTTTGTATAAGATCGCATTACAACAATTCAGGTAAATATAAGTACAAAATTTTGAAATGAAAATTATCTTACTTGAAAATATCAAAGCTATTTAGAATTGATCATGTAATATTAATACTATAATTTATTCAAATTTTCTAAATAGAACATGTCTAAAGATAAAGTTATCCCAAGATAAATATTATGAGATAGCATACAACATATATATTTAACTCTATAACCTTCACGGAGCAACCACTCAAAAATGACACTGAAGTAATTTTTAAAACAGTCCAAACTTACAAGAACAGAAAGAATGAGAGAAGATTCACCAAAAATCAGATCACCCCAAAATATCTGACCTAAACACTGGATAGTTGGTTCACCCTGGGTGGTGTGTGGGGCGGGGGCTGGTTAGCAGGGAGAGTATAGAGAAGGAGACCAAGCTGCACTGCAGAAGCCTTGGAAGGCTCAGGAATTGGCAGCACCAAGCAGTTGCAAAAGTAGAGCGAAGGTGTAGCAAAAAGCAAATGGCATGGATGAAAGTCTTTGAAAAAGAGCGATTAACACACCACTATCTTCCTGGACACTGGCAGAACACTACAAGGTTATTCTTTGGAGAAGGTACACAATAAGGTTGCTGGGCTGGAAAAACCCAACACAGCTGGGAGTGTACAGTCTCAAAACAGGGGCATTACAGGAGATGTTACTTAGGGTTCAAATTCTACCACCCCAGCCTTCTTCCCCAACTCAGCTGCCAGAACACTAGCAGGCTGTTTGGGTTGCACTTGCTAAGAGCCAGAAAGAGTGATCTCTGGGAACTCTGATCGCCCCATGAGAGACACCTAATGGTCCAGTACTGGAGGTTTCCCAGTGAAATGGCCCCATCACACACTATGTACAGTGAGACCCACTGTACATAGTGATTTCACCACACCGCTATCTGGGGGACTTAAAAAATGGGCCTACGGTGTCTGACTGTAACAGGCTCAAACATACCTGTCAGACTGGTAAGAATAACTTTAAAGGGGAACTAAGTTTCACTATACATATTTAATGAAACTAAAAAATTGGCTCTTACTCAGTCAGAATCTGTGATTATTCCCACATGCTGTGCTGAAACTTATCTTTGCATTTTTTATTAAATAAGATCTAAAATTAAATTTAAATGTTACTAGAGGATGGAGTTAAAAATCACCTAAAAGGAGTTGTTCCTTCATTTGTAAACCATATGTTTTCCTAAGTCAAGTAATTTTTGTTACGTATTCTCTGGAAGGGTGGAATAACCATAGGATATTTAACAGACTTAATTAATCTTAAGATTTTTAAAAAATATTTTATTTTTAAGTAATCTCTCATTCAGTGTGGAGCTTGAACTCAAAACCCCAAAATCAAGAGTCACAAACTCCACTGACAGACGCCAGCCAGGTGCCCCAATTTGGATTTTTATAAAATTTTTATACATATTTAAAAATAAGAACAAAGAAACTACGTTTCTTTAAATAAACTCAAATCAGATACTTTATTTGCTCACTATCTTATACTAATTTATAACTGGTAAGAATTTCTTCTTTTATAAACACAAGAAAAGAACCATAATGCTGTTATTTGTATTAAAGAACTTAGCTTTTACTCCCTCATTCAAGTTTCCATAATGCATATGGCTCACAAAATCCATTAAATTATAATGTCACCTGTATAAGAATACACCATACCTCTGGGCAGAATTAATGATTTTATGTATGCATTTCTCATAACACCCGGATTATCTTATATTTCTGTACTCAATATCTACTGAAATGAATACATTTCTTCTTTACCCACACCTCAATGTTTTCCATCAAGTAGCTTAATTTCTTACAGAAATATAAAACACACAGACTAGATTCCTGTATTACTTAAAATCCTTTTGGCACTGCATTTTGCTCTAAGTTAAATTAGTTTAGCATGTATAAATTCTTTAAAGACATTCCAGAAAAGTCTCAAAATAATCCTGAAAACCAAGTTTGCATACTTTCCACTTTAAATTATTTACTGCATTGGCATGAACCACGAGAAAAAAAATTTTTTTCACATCAAATATATTTGTCCACATTCTTGCCCATACTTGGCCACAGATGCATTAAAAAAGTCTGCCCTTCACCTTTCACAGCATAAAAGGAATAAGAGACTGAATTTCATAACAGGCAGTCAAAATATCTCGTCTTTCAGCACTGTCAGCATGACACAAAGACAAAGTATACAGTCTCTTCTGAAGTCTTACAATTTTCACAGTTTCTAACTAAGGTCCCCTCTAACCCCTGTTCAACTGTCAAGTATTAGAAAAACAAGAGTTTTCTTTCTTTTCTTTTTTGGTTATTATGAGGTCTTGAAATAACTCAGGAGCAATTTCACCCATGTTGTGCCTTTCAGTTTCTTACAGAATCAGACACACACACACACACACACACACACACACACACTCCTTGAATTCAAAAGCTGGGCCAGGTTATAAAGGGAAAAGTGTAGCTATAAAGGCTGATAGCAAAACTCACAGAAGCAGAGGCCAATTCCATTACAGGAAAATATGGCCAATGCTGGATATGAACCTCTGACTTCCAAAATTTATTTTTATTATCTGAAAATAATCTTTCTTTATAGCTATAATCTATCAGCTCACTGTGCTAAGAATCATGATCTCATGTTCCACAAAAGCATGGATTAGAAATACTACCTTGATATTTTTAAGTAAAAATACTCATTCATCACGGTTTACTTAGTACGCAGAAACTTTCAGTTGTATCCCTGAAACTAATATGTTATACATCAATGATACCTCAATAAAAAAAATTTAGAAAAGCTTTCAAAACATGGAGTACATAAGGGAAATAAAATTAAAAGGTAGTGAGTGGTGAAAGCACCATGACCCACAGGTGAAAGCAACATGACCCACATAACTAGGGAAATGTGTGCGAGTGTGTAAAAGTTCAGAAAGGAAAATCACTGGACAAAGGTCTACAAAACCCACTGGAATTTACAACAGCAGTCTGTAAAGATTGCTCATGAGCATTCCTAGGATGAGCATGATCAGGCTGACCTGAATTTCCTCCCAGACGTCTTCATCCAATAAGGTAGCCGCTCTGTGATGCTGCAGAGGGACGACAAGGCAGTGCCCCTCGGTGAGAGACCGGAAGCTGGGCAAACATAAATACACCTATGGGGAAAATACGGCAAAGTGAAACGTTACCATACGGACTCTCCACTGCGACAAATGAACCCTGGGAAACAGGGCTAACGTTTCATAAGGTCTACTTGTTTACGAGCAATGTATTTGCTTTTAATGTTTTTAAAGATAGCAGACATTTTTCTAAAACTTTTAAAGGCCATGAAGATAGATTTTAATAAACAGAAATTTACAGCATAAGTCTCAATTTTAACTGTTAAACGGATATCAGAGACTGAGTTTACCCAAGGGCAAAATGAATGACACTTTATCCTTGATCTGAGAAAGCTTTTTGTTTCTTGAAACAACACAGTTATTGGCAAGAATGAAAAAATACGTGGGGTGGTGATGATAGAGAAGTCTAACTGGTTCCTATTAACCAGGCAGTCCTTCTCTCACTGGCTGAGCAAAGAGAATCAATTCAACTAAGACAGAAAGGAAATATGCTCTGAAGGGCTTCAAGGCTCTGGTTAAGTTCTATCTACTCAAGTACATATATTACCTACAAACTGGTGCTGTTTTTCCACTACACACAAACTGTCTTTAACAAAACAAAAAGGCCAGTTACTATGCATGCAGTGAGCAGTGCTCATGAGGAACATAAATAATATTCTGCAAAGGGGCTAGGTCTTACTTTCTATTATTTTTTTGCTAGGCTTTGGCAAGAAATATTTTATACAGCAGACAATATTATTTAACAAAATAATGCAAAACTTTAAAGCTTTGCTGAGAGAAGACAAAGTAGGAGTGGATACAGAAATTTATCTACATTGATAGTAAAACCATAACCACATTCAAAATTAAAACCAACATCAGTACTGATCCATTAACTGTAACAAATTTACAACTTGTAAACTGCTTACTGCTGTCAGGTGTTAACAAGAGAGGAAACTGACATGGTGTATATGGAACTCTACTTTCTTCTTAATTTTTCTGTAAATCTAAAACTGTTCTAAAAATCAAAGCCTACTTAAAAAAAATCAGTGTTTAGACAAGGTGGATAGATGACTTTTATTTTTAAGAAAGGAGGAAGAAGGGAGGACAGCTGAGGATCAGAAGTTATTCTAACTCTGTAACTCTAATGAGAATACCACTTCATTAACATATTTGCACTGAAGACATTAATTTTAAATATTAGACATTCAGGGTGAGGGAGAATTACTGAATTGCTCTGAAATACCATTTATTGTTTCAACTTATTGGCAAAGTAATTCCTTAGAAACTCAAAATCATATATGATTAACTTAGGTAATAACTAAAGAATTAATTTGGTATTGTTTATTCAGATAAAGTAAATGACCTGTTAGTCATATATTGTAGGACATGGAAGAAATTCCTTCTAATCAATATTTCAAATATTTCTAGATTAAAATATCCCAAGACAAAAGGCTGAACATTGATGGTAGTTTCTAGACCAAAGATACAATAAAGCATAGGTGGAGAAAGGAGAGGCTCGAGTGGTTTTTTAAATGAAACCAAAGGGCAAAGATGAATCCACAAGGAGACAAACATCATCAGCCAACTCTTGGGACATTCAGGCAAAGAGAAGGATTTAATACCATTAGAAAAGACAGCTTGGAAAGTGTGGATTATCTGACCACTGAAGAGGACCACCAAGGAGGACGAGGAAAGGCAGGTTGTAAGAAACAGATAATGTCTGTTCACTGGCCAGCTGTCTGCTTTCACGGGTGGACTGAGAAATGCCTACTTCTGGATGCAGCCTACATGGCAGGAAGCCCAGGACTGGTCCGTACACTTAGCGCCTCTGTGCCTCCCTGCATGCAGCCTGTCCCCAGCACTGGGGACTGAAGAACCCCCTGGAAAAACTCCAAACTTCTCCTCAAGCACAGCAGAAAACACAGAAGGGCTACTTTATGTTTGATCTGCTCCTATGCCTATAAAAGGTGGGGATCAGACTGAAGAGGAATGAAATATTCATAATATCGTAATTACAAAAATTTTACTGTTTATGTAAAGGTCTGGAAAATAATTCAAACAAATTAATACAAGTAACTGGTTATGGTGGGGTTTTTGTAATTGAATAAATTTTAAATGGGATTTTTACATTTACCTTTCTGATAAAGTTTGGAAGGAAAGAAAGAACTAGAAGAAGGGTAAGGAAATAAATTAAAGAAACGAAAATGCAAACTGATAAGTTGACAGTCTTATACAAATATTAAACACTAGTGTTGGAATGGAAAAGCTAACACCATTTCTTTGGATTCATAAGGTGTATCTCATGTGTACATGAGAAACAAATTAATACATAAACACACGTATGGACAGTGCCCAAGCTCTCAGTTCCTGAACTAACTCTCGTTCACTCAGCTTCCTCTCCCTCTCCACTCCAGCTACACTTGGCCTCTCCACTCCGTGGATGCCAAGCACATTCTCTCCTCAGGGCTCTTCACTCACTGATCCCCCTTCCTGAAACAGAAGTCATTCCTGTTTTGTTGCTTGTTCCTTCTGTCTTTCAGAGCTTTACTAAAATACCTCCTCAAATAAGCCTTCTAGACCACAGTCTCAAAAAAAATCCCATCAGTTTATCCCATTACCCTACTTTATTTGCTTTAGGACAACAAGTCCTTCAATTAGGAAAAGAATTACTTTATTTTCTGCCCTATTTTACTACAAAATGAGCTCCAAAAGTACATCAGAGTCGACGCTCACCCAGCAACTAATGACCATATCACATACATAGTAATGACTTACTTATAAAAATTAAGTCGCCAAATATTTATTGAAATGAGTGACTATAAACATATTCTTGACATACAATGGGATATATGTTTGGTGAACAATGGGATACATGCTTAGTGTACATGACAAAGACTTACCTTTGTCCTCATGGAACTTACAGACTATTAGGAGAGGGACTTGATAAACAAGTAAAATACAGTAAACATTTTACAATTATGAGATATTCTATAAAGAAACAAAAAGGTTCTATGAGCAAGTAAGGGAAGGAGTAAAAACCACTTTAGACTGAGTATTTCTGAAGTGATTTTAATACTAAGAATCAAGTGCCGACTGTGACAATATGGTCACACAGCTGGTAAATGGCCGAGCCGGAAGCTGAGTCCAGGCCGGCAGGCTC